>CABFOW010001942.1:41844-55935 GCA_902141385.1 Timema californicum
ATTGTCGCAATGCAGTATTCCATTTCTTGACCAATGTAGAAGCTTGAAAGTTCGGCGAGGGTTTTCCATATCCCTCCGCCAGACGGCAGACCAGGGTTAGTTGATTTGGCGAAGAGGCATCAAGTAAACACTGGCTAGTTTTGTTGCAATTTTCGGACCGAGTAGATCGTTGAACACGTACTCCAAGTTGTAGTCGCCCAACTCTTGTGCATCGGCGCGTTTGACTCGCCAGCGTCGTAGCCAGGCCAACTGGACGACGGTACGTATTGAACAGTTATTTTACTAGACTGTTTATAATGGATATTTTAGAATGCTGATTTTGTGTAATTGTTGGGGCTACATTAGGCTACAATAGTGAAGAATACTATTATAGGCTTCTTCGAGGTTATTCTGGGGGGTGGGTAGTATGTATTTAGGTTACTCGAACTTGTAATATTAGTTTGGGTGGGGAGTAATTGTACAATACGAAGCATTGTATTGTTACACCAGAAGTCAGGTGTGAGCTGTCAGTCAGCACCAAAGAAGCCACGTGGCTACTGTATATTAGTGTAAATATATGAATAACCTTGATGAATAATAAGACGCAGTTCTCATAACCCACAAAGCACCAACGTCAATCCTGCTTCAATATATTTGGTGGTACTACGTTTGGGGTAAAACCGGAATAGCACACTGTCAGATAATATCCATGGCTTAATGATTAGAGTGGTAAGCCACGATTCTAGGGAACTTTGGGTCGATTCCGGTCAGGGATGATGAATCAATTACTTGTTTATAAGATCGTCTTACTGTTCAATTAGTAATTATTCATTACCTAGGCGTTTGCGTTAAGTGTCTCGTATTAGGTGTACTATCTTTTAATAAACTTATTTTAAATAAATGTTTATTTTTATTTTTAAAATAAAATGTTGACAGGTACAGTAAAGTGATTAATCTAATAGAAAAAGTTTGATGTGCCTAAATAGAAAATTTTGAAACATCTTCAAGCAGATTTCCTAAGGCATCTTTGCTGGGCCCCTCAAGATGTGTTACGGGGAAAATTCTTGTCTCTATCCGATATGGGCCCTTGGAGGTTTGTTCCTCCCTCCAGTGTCGATCAGATATTCCCAGGGCCTCCGAAGAGGGGAGGTTTGTTGAAACCAAAACCTTGTCGTAAAAGAACCATGATCACTTCGGATAGCACTGCATTATAGAATATATAAGTGCTCTTCAAATATTATTTATATCAATATAAAACCAGAGAGATTCAAACTTGTAATATTTTTCAGGATGAAGTAGTTTAATTAATTTTCTTATTCTATTTTTATTTAGTGCATTTAACGTGAACTTTTTTTCAATGTATTATCATATCAACATAAAATTCACAAACTAACTTAGCTCTGACACAAACAACCCCACCCACGGGTGATATTGCTTGAATATAGTTTTAAAAAAAGTTACATTAATGGAGTTTTTTTTTTAGAAAAGTGACCCATTAATGAGCAAATAATTACCAATAAGCAAGCCCAAATCTTATCCTAAACATTTTTAATCCTGATTTTAAAACAGCATAGGCACAACAGCGCTTAAATTTGTGTTCTGCTGATACGACGTAGAAATACGCCTACTTAATTAATAAAACCAACAAATAATCATCAGATAGCATTCTTTGAGAAAAAAAAATTGAGTAGTTCGAAATTACACCAATAAAGCGAATATTTGATAAAACTGCCATACAAAATTGTCTTTAAAGATATTTTATTTCCATTACAGAAGGTATTAAAACTATATATATACACACATATATATGTATATATATGTATATACATATACGTATATATATGTATATACATATTTATGCATATACATATATACATATATACACACTATTATTCTACCAGACAAATACATTATAAAGATCAAAAAATTGAGTAGATCGAAATTACACCAATAAAGCGAATATTTGATAAAACTGCCATACAAAATAGTCTTTAAAGATATTTTATTTCCATCACAGAAGGTATTAAAACTATATATATATATATACACACATATATATACACATATATATGTATATATATATATGTATATACATATACGTATATATATGTATATATATGTATGTACATATATACATATGTGTATATATGTATATACATATTTATGCATATACATATATACATACATATGTATATACATATTTATGCATATACATATATACATATATACACACTATTATTCTACCAGACAAATACATTATAAAGATCAAATTTTATAAAATATTTCAACATAGCCAGAAATAAGCGGGTGGCAAGGCATTGTAATTAGGTCCATTAACCATATTATGCCACATGCCTCGGTTGTCGAATAATCTAAGGCGTCAGTCACTCTCACGATAGACTCTACTGCCGACGACGATGGGCATATTGAGGTTCAATACTCGGCCAGGTGTATAGATGAATAACTGTATCACTCTCCCGCCACTCAAATGTAGGTACAATATCTTGAAATATAATTTTACTAGGCCTTAAAACCATTATCGTTATTAGTACTTACCTTTTTAACTCGAACAGGTAGATAGTTAGACACGGTAATAAAGAACAAATGCTGTTACATTTCCTCTAGATTCAACCTTCTCCATCCCTAACAGGCTAGCGTAATTATTCGTAGTGTGTATAGCCCAAACTGTTAAGAAAGACACAGTGCCATGAATAAAATACCAACATATATAAACTTTGTTTTGTTGCTAAATATTTGACAAATTGGCGCTTAAAACTTTATTCGAGGCAACATTTTAATTTCAGAATAATTAGTAATATGATTTTAGCGTTTTATTTTTATTGAAAGATGAACTTTTGAGGGAATTGGCTTCCTCATTGGAGTTCTTTAGAATTTCTTAGAATTATTGGAAACACGGGAGAAAATCTTTAACTAAAATTATTAGAATGAATAGAAAAACCTTTCCTTCAGAGTTGGACATTCTTGAACTGGAGGAGGGGGGAGGGGATAGATGGGTTGGCAAATAGGGTTTTTCCTTCGGGGAAGTTTGAGGTTAAGACTTGGGAGAGAGAATACATGTAGTATTGCCATGATATGAACATCATATGAAAATTATAAGCCAAACGATATTAGACTAAAAATTATAATGGCCTTGAAACAATTGCAATAATTATAATGTCGTTAAGGAAGAATGTCGTATAAATAAACATGTTTATATTCTTAAATAAATCATAAGTATTTACGTATAGTATTACAGTAATCACCATCCTTTTATTTGTAATAGTAAATAAAGTTTCATGTTTGGGAAGAGTGGATATTACCAACATTTTCTTACAAATGTGTAAGTAATAGGCACTATATAAATGTTATTCACAACGATGTTTTATTATTGTTTAAAGGGAAAAAAGGGTTATTTATTCAAAAGAGTGTTGCACACCAATGTAAATAAATAATAGAGTAGTAATAATATGTTACATACAAAACTATTCTTTACTATAAGTTACACAACTTATACAAGTTTTCTAGTCAAATCTCTATATACAGTTAAATAGATTTTATGACGTCACATATAAAAATAAATTTATGGTTTTGAGATTTCTAAAAAAAAATCCTTTCCATAAAATGTAATGGCTGAAAGATGTAACAGCATTTTGACTCCAGTCGTGCATCATTTCTAAGCAGGTGCGAGATTTCCCATCGAAAAGTCACGTGACCAGCGATGGGAAAAGCTTTTAAGCAAAAACGTTCTCCATCCCCTTATTCTCTTTTTGTTGTCGTAGGACACAAACCTTTAGCAGGGCGGTGGTAACTCTTACTTCACTTTTAGGTAAATATGCTCTACGGAGACTTCTGTGTCAACCCCCCTGTTACCTCCCCCACCCTATCCTTACTCCCCTACCTCCCCCTCTCCCTTTACTGACATTAACTTTCAACGTTTCAACCCCCATTTCCTGCCAGGGTTAAACTTCCAGTTAGTACCACGTTGGCAGAGGGGTTGAGTGATCTCACACAGCCTCTATGATCTGTTTGCCTCACAGCAAACACTCGGATTTATTGAAATGTGATCCTTTAACAAACAACTGCAATAGACAGACTCTACTTTTTAAATAAGTAAAGAGACTTTTATTTTTAATATTATAATCGCTAAAAAATGTTATGGTGCACCACACAGACATTCTCATTTCTTTATCTAAAATTAGAGACATCTACTTAACCCCATATGATATGTGAAACAAAATGATAGACATTGTAGCAGAAACACAATGATAAAGAGAGAATCATACTCCACCAAACGGAATAAATGAATTACTATACAATTCAACAGAAACCCACTGAGAATAAAAGAAACAGCTCTGCTCACCAAAGAACATAACGATTAACTATTAATAGCCCAGACTTACAAAATATACTTGATATAGCTGGGAAGATATTGATTTTATAAAAATATATTTCAATGATAAATTATTTCATAAAATCTCGGATGGATACGGTAATATGATGAAATCGGAGATAGACGCTTAAGTAAAGAATTCTATAGCTCATTTTTTCGGGAAAATGAGATGCACATTTTATTTGTATGGTTACGAATAGATACGATACGAATTTTAATCAAAATCTTACAAGAGATTTTGAGAAAATAGATTTTGTTTTTATCTTTTCTTCCTAAATAACTAACTAGCTTTAGTTTTAGAACTATAGATCTTTTCCAAAAATATCTTCAGTTGTGATTAAAATAATTCTGGAACCCTAATTTTTGGCCCTATCGGAAAAATTGTTTGAGCTCTATACCGAGATACAGACAGATGGCATTGCGAAAGAAATTTCGGGCTTAGTTGGTTGATATTTATCAAAATATAGAATATGATATTTTCTACTATCACAATAATTCCTCTCTCCTAGGGGTCTTGGAAGATAAAACTACATTAATGTAGGGAAATTATATTTCAGAAAAATTGTGTTTTTCTCCTGAGAGACTTTTATTTTTAGCACCACATATTACTACCAATTTGACTACAGATATAGGTACTGAATACGCTAATCCGTTAGGGTTGAGTAAGGTTGAATTTATAAGAAGTGTACCCACATGTGCGTGGAGGGATAGTGACATACCAATTGGGTTAAACCACCCCCCGTACACCCGACTGGAAAACGAAATCTTATCTCTCCCTCTTATCACCTGGCTACTCTATTGCTAAAGAGATGTCTTAGTCCATTTTACCATGAAGGTTGGTAGGAAGCATTATAAATCTTGATAGTTTTAATTAAATAGTATAACGATATTAAGCTATGTTAATATCGGGCGATAAAAAGGTGAGTTATTCAAAATAGCACCTTAGTAGTCTTTGATCAAAACATATTGTTTTTTTTCTGAAGAAATATTATTATTAAGTCCTATTTAGTAGTCTGTTAAAAATTTTAAATTCGTAGCTGTTGTTGCTCAAAACAGGAAAGCAATACATTTATTATTATTGTTCGAGGTATTTTTTTTAATTAATTGATATTTTTCACACCCACATTGGGGAACACGCAGAGTAATGTCAGGCTTATCTTGTCAGACTTGCCAGTACCAGGAAGGTAGGATTAACGGATCCTTGCAAAGTTTATTGAGGATGTATTTTAATAATTATGTTTCTACAGCTACTTTACGCAAATACTGGTACATTTATTCAAAACTAAACCATTCTTATACATTTCAAATTTGCGTAATTAAATTGCGTAAAGCCTGGACTGAGGATAAAAGGGGGTGGAAAAAACAAAATTAATATTATTTACTAGACTTTAACATATTTTTTTCCCCCCACCTTGCTAGGGTAAATTCATGTAAAGGCTGATTTAATTAAAAAATAACACATTAGCCAGTTATTAAAGTTATGAAAACAATTTTTACATACACACGTCAGGTAGTAGTCACCTTTCATACACAACATCAATAACCATTAAATATTATTAATAATTTAGTAAAATTTTAACAATGTTGAGTGAAAAATTAATTTGTTTTTATTTTCTAAAAGTTCATTTTACCCTAATTTGACTATAGATATTTTGGTGAGAAAACAAGGCTTAGGATTAAATTTAGTCTTTTAATATAAGTGATAGATAGAAGAGCTAGTTCTGTTCCAAAATATAATGGTTTGAACATGGATAGTGGCATAAGGTTTTCTGCTTTGGCAATTTTTTATTTCGGATATTGATTTTTTTTTTGTTCATACTTTTTTGACACAAAACCCCGCCTCGGTGGCGTAGTTAGCTAACGCGCTTGTCGTGTTGAGCTCGACTGCTGAGGACGGGGAGATCGAGGTTCGAATCTCGGTCAGGTGAACTGGGGGTGGTTTTTCCTAAATGGTTTTCCACTCTCCCTCCACGCAAATGTGGGTTTAATTCCTCTAGTTCAAACTTCCCAATTCCTAATCCATTAGAGTAATTAGTACTTAAAATGTATAACCCGAACGGGTAGTAAGACGTGGTGCTAAATATTATTATTATTTGACACAAAAATATTTAAAACTAACTAGCTCATAAGGGATTAATGATGGATTTTAGAAGAAATTAATTCACATTAGTTTGAATAGGGTGTGGGAAGCCCCCCGTAATAAAGACCATGTGGGAAACCACTGCAACAAGGTTACCTTCTGAGATTTGAACAAAGAGCTACAACCGTTAATCCAGTCTATTCCGATAGTGACACCTTGGAGTGCGTGACCATTGGTGAGTGTGAAACGTTGTTTTCCGTTATATCTTCATGGTAATACTGTCGCAATTCCTTAAAAAATGACCCACTATTCTGTGTAAATATCAGATACCTTAAATCTCCGACAAACTTTACCAAAACTAGTGCGAATTACTAATATTATTTTCCATCTCGTCTCATTATTTAATTGAACTTATATCATTATTTAAACCAATAGGGTTGGGATTATATATATTAAATTAAGAATAAATGTATCTTCTTGGGTGTTGAGAGAATGTGGAAAAATATTTAGGAATGATTACCATCAATATACACGGTAGGGTTTCAAACACTGACCTCCTATCATAGGAAAATCAACTTAGCTTGTCATTTAGTACGCGTTTCAACCGTTGTGAATATATAAAAATAATTAATTATTTAGTACAGGTATTTTGTCAATATACAAAAGACTCACATCGTTGGGCACGCGTACAAAGTGGTAGGCTCGTATAGTATGAGTTGCTAGATACAGAAAGGTCAGGTTTCAAGTATCTAATTGGTGTAATAGAAGTACTTTTTATTAAATAACTTCCGATTCTTCCCTCACACAAATTCGGGTACATTTTTTATGTATATTATTTGGTGCCGCGTACTACTAACCATTCGGAAAATATTCTTACGTTCCGTACTAATTACTATAGTGGGTTTAGCCCACCTCAGTGGCATAGTTAGCTAACGCGTTGGATTAGTGTTGAGGTAGACGGTCGAGGACAGGGAGATCAAGGTTAGAATCAAGCTCGGGTGAACTGAGGTTTTTTTCTAAATGGTTTTCCACTCTCCCTCCACCAAAATGCGGGTGCACTTCCTCTATATTCAATCTTCCTAACTCCTAACCCATCAGCACCATTAGTACTTAAGCCTATAACCCAAACGGGTAAAAGGACTGTATCTTTGCAGAGCAAAATTACAGGAGCAGTGATTTTCGTGAATTGGGTCAAAATATCACATTTTAATATTTTCAGTTAAAACCATCCATGGATTCTTTCTGAACATTAAAAAGTTGGTTTTATTACATATTTAAAATTATATGTAGGAAATAAAGCTATTTTCTAGGCCCCTTCTAGAGGCAACAAAAAGGGACCTTATATTCACTAATGCAAATCAAATGTTAAAGTCTCTTATTATTTTTGTTTGCAAATCAGTCAATTACGCATTTATGTTTTGGTAGATCAGTTTCTTATAATTTAAAAAACAAAAAATTAGTTGTTGTTTAGTATCAGCTGACAGTTTAGAAGTTTATAGTTTTTTATTATAGAGTTTAACCTTACTGCTCTGTTTATTGATGAAAACCTAACATAATTTCCTATAATGGAGGAAAACTACAAACTTGTGCAAAGAAAAAAATATCACTAGCCTATACTATCTTGTTTTCTCAACAAGTACATTTTTTATGAGCAATGATGTATGATAAACAAAAATATAATAACTTAGATCTTGTTATAAATGCTGCGATTTATTTCCGCCTCTGGAGCAATTTTTATCTTAACATTCCTTTAGTTATTCCTTTTCAGCAGAAAAATTATGTTAAAAAAATATCTAAAAAACAGATTTAAATATACAATGAAGTTTCCATTTGGTTGGACCATAATACACCTACTCCTTGGCAAGCATATTTTTGGTGGTTTTGTAAAATGTAAAGCTTTAAACCTCATTATCTCGAAACACAATTTTTTAAACTTTCATTTTCAAATTACAATAACTTTTACCATTTTTGGAGTATTTATAAAAATTGTTCTAGCTTATTCAGAATATTTTGTAATTTCCAGGGATACCAATAACTCAATATTGACCTAGGTAGAGATAAGGTTTCTTTTCCTGTGACCGGTCACATATTTAGAGGAAGTGTAGCAGCATTTGCGAGAAAGGAGATTGGAAAACAATTTTGAAAAATTATTCTTGGTACACCCGACTGAGATTCAAACCTCAATCTTCCTATCATCGGAAGTTCATTCTATCACTAAAGTAGCGCGTTAGACCATGTGGCCACCTAACTGAGCTAGATTAATTTGATATTAATTCTATATTATTTTTCCCTCCCACACTATCGCAGTGCAATGCGTGTAGCCCTGAGGTTGAGTAGGACATGTTGGGTGAATATATGGTGTCTATGTGAGTATAGCCCTTCAAACTATAGTACTATAGTAAAAATGGTGAATTCAGGACGCAGCAACTCGAGAAAGAGCGTGCTATTTTTTTTAATCGGCTCCGTGTTTGTCAACGATGTAAGCGACAATAGCTTGGCATTCAGTGAGCATCACCGTATTATGTGACTGGGATCTGGGAGAGTGCGCAAAGGGGTAGCCGGGGTTCAAGTCCTTGTTACTGAAACTCAATTTTCGAACAAAACACTTCTATCCTATAACCCCCTTCCCTTCGATTTATTATACGTCCCTGAAGAACAACGAGACTGAACGGGGAAGACACACAAAAAGGAATCGAGAGAAGATTGTCAAGAGGTTATAGATAGGTTTAGTGGTTATTGAGTGGTGTATATAGGCGAATGAAGGAAGAGAAGGATACAGTGGGGAAAAGATAAATAAAATGCAGGAAAAAAGTTAACAAATATATATTAATGTGAGAAATAAAACTATCAGAAAAGGAGGGGAAAAACGGAAAAGAATATTGATAGAAAAATAGAATACAGAAATATATTATATGAAGATGAAGTCAGAAAAAGCAAATTAAAGATAATCGAAGCAAAGTATTTTCTAAGGAATACTTAAACATACGATTAAATTTAATTATTCAATCTCATTATCAACATATTAAAATGTAAGTGCTATAAAACTATTTGATTTAAAAATATTATCATACTTCACTGCCAGTTACCAGAAGATTGGAGCTCAAAACACTGTTGGGTATACTGAAAGTGGTTTTTATAAAATGGCTTTTCCTTTCCCCCACTCAGATGCGGGTAAACAGCCTTTAAATTCAACCTTCCCCCATACCTAGCTCACGAACGTTATCATTATATATATACGTTTAGCCTGAACAGGTGGTAAGACGTGGTGCTAAAATAATATCGTAAACAATATAGTGACAAATTTAATTAGCAAACGCGTGGACTAGAAGTCTAGATAAGCTTTTCTGGTTTCCTGGTGACGGAGAAGTCGGGGTTAAAATATTGGCCAGGTGTACTGAGGATGGGGTTTCCTGAATGGCTTCTCGCTTACACTTATTGCAAATGTGGATACACTTTCTCTGACCTGACCTGAATGTTGATAATCCTGGTGGGTATAGAAGAATTTTGGTTGGAAGAAATATTTAGAAAATATGAACGTTTTCTCTTTTGCGGTCAAAATTAATAGCCTTTAATTGTATTATTATTTTATTGATATAAACTATTTTTATCAAAAGTGACAATTTAATATATTATTATTATTATTATTATTATTATTATTATTAGCTCCCCGTCTTACTACCCGTTCGGGTTATACGCACTTACGCTAATGTGTAATGGTAGGGTGATTGTGAGATGAAATGGAGGACCTACAGTTTAATGTGGGATCCGAACCACGGTGGAGGCCTGGCATTCCCCACATTCACAAGATGTCTTGTCAGAGGTGAAGGAAGGGTTTGGTAATCAGATTAATCTGTGCTGGGACCGAGGATTTAACCCCGGCCGCCAGCAGAGAAGTCTGACACCTTACCCCTAGACTGCCAGGTCACCGACGAAAATTTAATATAGGATTACTTTACGTGTAGATACTTAAAGTAGATTTAGTACCTTTTATAGCTGTCAGTTAAGGCTATTCCCTAGAATATTGATCTAAAATAACGTGATGACAAAAAAAAAATGTAAGGATGTACTGTAAACACAAGATGCAAACTACATAAACACAATTGTACTACTTACGAAAGCGGTAAATATTTAACTTTGTATTTTTTTGGCTGTAAGCGTAGTTATTATTTAAATTTTTAATTTAGAATGAAACCTCCTCCATTATTCCGCTTAGTAGTTATAGTATGGCGGAAGTTAAGAAAATTGACGAGCCCCTATGTTTGAAGAGTACAATGAGGTTAACGATGCTTTTACTACGCTACACTTAAGTTCTGCCTTTTATCTCTCAAGTAAAATGTTAAATAATTTCCTGATGTATAAGCCCTACTCCAAAACACAAACGTATGAGACCCTTTTTAATACCTTAGCACTGAAAAGCGTTTCTCATTCCAATGATGGGTGAATAACTTATAAAAGTCTCTATATGTACGAACACAGCCTGCCAACTATTGTCTGTTTTCATAGGTATTCATAAGATTAGGACCATATAAAAAGATAGTAATGTAATATTTTTTAAATTTAAAGTTTGGAGTATTTTTGTTTTAAGCAGCACGTTCTAATAACGTTCAGGTTATACGCATAAAGTTTGTACTAGTGGGTTAGACATGAGAAAGTCAACTTAGAGGAAATATACCTGCATTTTGGTGAAGGTAGATTGTAAATCCATTTAGGAAAAATATCCTCAGTACAGCCAACTGTGATCAGACCCCAACATCACCGTTATCAACAGCCCAATTTATAACGAGGGTGAAGCATTAGGGTTTAGACCATTTTACCACTGAAGAGGGTAACATTTTTTATTAAGCCACAGAATACCTGTACACTAAAATAAATATTAGATTTGTAGTATTGCTTATTCACATAATGTACTTAAACCTAAACATACGTTGAGAAGCGACACTTTAACAAGGGAACATAACCTGAGCAAATGCTCCACTGAGCTGTCTAGGTTCGTTTGGTTTCGGCTATTATAGGAGTAAAATTCTCAGAATTACCTATATTATGATGAAGGCCCCATTGTTGGTATCCAATTGAAGAATTCCTCCTCTTTCACCTACGACGATGTAATGCCCCTTAGTTGAGCAACTATTGTAAATTTCGTAAAGACGACCTATAATTCTGATATTTGTCCCTGGTTGGCTCAGATTCTCGTATCGACGCGATTAACATATAAGGAAATCCCTACTTATACAATAAATATACCTACATGACTTTTATATTGATTTATTGTTGGAAAATATTATTTTATTTATTATTACTGTAATAATTAACAATTTCAGCTTATACAACAAACCCGTCATTATTAAAATATGCGACGGCGCGCAACACACGTATTGTCGCCTCGTTGGTCACAGCTCATCTGGTATTGGGTTTTAGTGAGAATTAGTTTCTTCCTCACGTTTTTTTTCAAATTTTGATGACATCGTAGAATGAACCCGTGTGGCCTAACAATCTTGAGCTATCACATTAGTGTAGTTTATCCTAGCTTTCTGGTTGGCTGGACAAGAAACCACTCTGTACTGAGGAAAACCTGTATTTATCTTTGAATGAAAAAACTTGTGCTGTATCAGCTCTTCTCGTATTACATCGTCCAATGCACCCAGTAAACACATTACATATAAACAAATGTATTGACTTTCAAACTGCCTGAAGGGCTTAAATATTATAAAATTTAAATGAATAGTTAAAATAAAATTATAGAATAAAGGGAATTCCCGAATTTAAAATATAAAATGTAATTCAAATCTTAAAAACTGCAGTCTCATCCTTCCTTTTCGAAACAACATAGGGTTCATAAGTTGGGACATTACATAGGGCTACTTACATATTTCAGCTCGAGTCTAAGATCAAGTTTCATAGTCAGGCTTAGCACGTCTAAAGAGCGGTGCTATTACAAATACAAAACGTCACCTACCTAGATCAGAATGGAATGGCCCAGATTTAAGTGCAAAAGTGTTCCATTTCCTTTTTTAGTTTAGGTAGGTTTCATTTGAAATATCACCACACTTTTACCGGATTTTACTTAACAATTCTTACAAGTTATTTGTGTAATGACAATTTATGTTGAATGTTTCTTTTGTCCAAGCTTAAAGTCTTTAGGTCAATCCAAACCTATCCCAATATTTAACTAAAACGAGAACGTGAGGAGTAGGATCAAAACCTAGAGTAAATACATATCGATATGTGTGGGGGTAGACCATATAGGGAAAACCTAGTACAACCAAATTGATTTTGTTTATTTTTATAGTTACTTTCAATACCGAGATTATTAATGAGGCTACATTTAGAGGGGAAAATCACACGTAGTAAGTCACCTCCAAAACATACGTCTTCTATTCGAGTCCTAATCTCCGTTTCACCATGAAACTGGACTAGACAAGCCAGACGCCTTTGGCCACGTGTCTATTAATGCATTAGCAGTTTTTCTGATGGTTCCAGTGTCTGAAAGGTCTAACTGAACATTTAACTTGAACACAGCTAACAGGCAGTGGCTGTAGCCTTATTCCGCGTCTGCACGTCAGAAGCGTGTTCTCGACTTAGGGTACGGCCAGACTAGACTAGCGAGCGATTTAAAAATAAAATAGGACACATGGGTTGTAATGAGAGGTGGCCAGACTGGAGCGAGCGATCGAGCAACCGAAGCAACGTGCATAAAAGATAGACCTGGTCCTATTTTTCAAGAGCACGCGCTCGAACCGGAACAGTCTAGTTTACAGGCGCTAGGCAATACTATTGTATGTTTGTTCATTGAGTGCTAGGGAAACTTCTCAACTTGACATATTTAAATTTATTTGTAATTATTGATAGGTTTAGCACACTTGTTACTAATGGCCTAATTTAGTTGGTAAGAACATAAACTATATAAATTTAAAACCGATATATTAAAATATTTCAATATTATAATCAAAGTAAACCTTTACAAATAAGAATCACCATAAGTGCGGCGAAGGGATTGTAAAACCATAAGAATAAATCACTTGTAAAAACCACCCTCAGCTTACCGACCCAATATTCGAACTTTTGCCTCCCCGTCAACAACTATCAAGCGCTCTCTGCTAATCACGTGCTCGCTCGCCAGTTTGACCACCCAGTCGCTCAGTCGCTCGCTCGCTCGCACGCTTGTCAGTCTGGCCGAACCTTTAGACTATTTCCTTGTTTGAAGTACAAGTGACAGTCGTAACTCTTAAGGTCGATTCATACAGAACGCTAAGCAAAACTAAGCTACGGTATGCTATGATATGCTGTGCTAAGGTTTTGTCAGATTTGTTTCACCCTCATTGCTAAGCTAAGCTAAGTTAAGCTAAACTAAACTTAGCTAAGCTATGGTTCCTCTTTTCCCTCCTGAGTTTAATGTGGTTTATTTTTGGTCTGCTCCAGTGAAGTTAAGTTTTGGAACTCACCAGCATGTCTTGTTTGATGTCAGATGATAATACTGACGAATAGGAGCTGCTGCTATTAGCAACTCTTTCGAAAGAGGAATACAATGCAGGACTCGTAAAAAACATAGTTGGTTATACCAGTGTCGACCGGTAGTCACTTAGATTGCAATGAGCGTTTTGTGCATAAAAGTTAGGGTGTAAGAAGGATTTTTATATGGGGGGGG
>CABFOW010001942.1:55945-120880 GCA_902141385.1 Timema californicum
GGGGGTAAGGACGAGGAGAATATTGGAAGGGAATATTGAGGTGGGGATGGGGTGGGGGTGCGAGGCTATGGCAGGTAGAACATTTTTCTCAGAATTGTGGCTGTCGCCTGGCCTCTGGATGTCGTAGTAACATGTCAATTTTTTTATACAGAGTATATTATATCTAGAATTTTTAAGTTCTATTATATTTCCTTTATCATATCAAAATAAAGTCTTTTGAAGAAATAGATGTAAATATTATGACAAATTTTTATATTTTATGTGAACACGAACCCAAAAACCCACCTCGGTGGCGTAGTTGGCTAACGCGCTAGTCGCGTTGAACTCAACCACTGAGGATGGGGAGATCGAGGTTCGAATCTCGATCGGGTCAACTGGGGTGGTTTTTCCGAAATGGTTTTCCAGTCCCCCTCCACGCAAATAGGGGTTCAATTCCTCTAATTCAACCTTCCCAATTCCTAATCCATTAGCGTAATTAGTACTTAAAGAGTATAACCCGAACGGGTAGTAAAACGCGGTGCTAAATAATATAGATAAATAAACGAACCTGAAAAATTGGATTTTACCATTTTATATGTCCCCATGTATGTCTATCCCTGGCTACGGATTCAAAACGGCTTAATGGATTTTGTTCAAACATAATATTTAGATAATATAGGGCTATACATCAATATTATTTACCCTACCTCTCTTATTAAGGGTAGTTTATTGTTGAGTAATTTTTTTGGCCTACACATTTTTTGAAAATTGGTCTAATGAATTTGTTTAAAACGCATATCTAAGGTTTATTTGGCATGACGAATAACACTAATTAACTGGTTTTTGGGCAAAAATTCTCTTAATGCTAATTTACTGATGACTGCCTTTTTAAAAACGTGTAATATTTTACAAATGGCTATAAGGATTTGGTTTCAAATGGGTAGCTTGGGAGTGTTTGCCATGAAAAATACTATCCATCCACAGTAGGACCTACTCTCTGAAAGGTATTTTTTCCTACCAATATCCTACTATATAAAAGATTTCTGGTAGGGAAAAAGGTCTTGCAGAAAATAATTACTACGCTGAACAAACTCTAACTGTGTTTACTTTTTTTGTGGGGAAAACCTGGCCATGGATAGTTTAATGAAGATTGTTTTATTTTTAATCAGAATATTTTAAAACATTGGTACCGGGAGACTCTTTTACTTATAAACTATAATATATCTTAATTCATCTAAAATAAATTGATTTAAGGGTTGTTTGTTTCCACAAATTATAGAACATTTGAATGTTTTGGGAATTGACTTTTAAAATTGAATCTTAAATAGGAATTTGTGATTAGGCTTTCGTGATAAGAAAGAATAAATTTTTATTTTTACAAATAAATAGATTTAGGGAAGTTTACATATAATTTATTTAAAAAAAATTGAATTTAGTCAAATAATTTAAACAATTTAAAAAAAATCATAAGTAACCAATTAGGATATTATTGTGATTAATTAGATCATGAGTATGATTTTTGAATAAAATATATTCAAGACTATTCTACGTAAAACATTTAAAAAAAAAATTCTTTGAATATATAATACACAATATGAGAAAGTTTGTTCGATTGTGTCGTACCGTTTATTTTCCTTTGAATACTAAGTTTTTTTAAATTTAATTTTGATTTAAGCTGTATTATGTTAAAGGATTTGCAAACATGACAATCTGGGTTGTTTGCAGACTGTGGTACTTTCCTCGTATGGGTTGTACCTTTCGAGTGATTAACAGAAGCGGATTTACACTATAGGCCCGCTAGGCACGGGCCTATGGGCGGTGGCTTTAGGGGGCGGCATTTTTTAATATTTTGTTTTTAATAATCACGTTTAGAAATTAAGGTCAGAACGACAATGTCTCTTTTTTTTTAAATAACTGTACTTTGCAATCGCTTTGTAAATGACGTCACTCTCTACTTTTTCATAATGTTAGCTCAAGCTACTTTCCCCCAAAACGTCCTAAGGCCCTTGACAAAGATATTTAGGAGGGGGGAGGGGCGCATATTATAATTGTCCCTAGGGGCGTAATAGTTTTAAATCCACCACTGGTGATTATATTATGTCGTTTGTGTGGTGTGCAATCTTGTCGTAGAATCGTCTGTTCCAGTCGTGGTATTAGTCTTTTAGTGGGCTACAGTTGGCAATGGTGTGTAGATAAGTTATTCTGGTCTTTCAGTTGGCTCCAGTTAGTTTTCTTAGTACGCAATTCTATTATTTGTAACTTGTATAGGTTGGATTTGGGGGTGTAACTCCGTGCGATTCAGCTGTAGAGTAAGACTGGTTGTAGTATTTTTCTGTAGAGGAGGACTTTTCCTGAAGACTAAGCTGGCTACCTTTGAATAATGAGTGTGGTTTGCAAAGTCGGGTTCTTGCCTTTGTGTTAGTCATTTAAATGTGTTTATCGAGGTCAGTCTCCTGCCAATTGTGATACCCAGTCATGCAACATCTTGTTGGATTAGGATTTATGAGTCTAAAAGTGTGAATGGAACAGGTGGTTGTTGATGTCTCCTTGTTATGACTAACGGTGAAAATTTGATAAGATTCACATTTATTAACCAGTAGGTTAGCTATGTCTTCAGTGTGGTTAAGTACCTTTGCATGGCCATACATCTGTGGTAAATATTTTGGTCAGTGGCGTAGAGCATGATATTGTCTCCAAAAAATCTGACTCTGAGTCTACTTACTGTAGGATTGTTTGTGGTATACATGTTGCTTAGCTGTGGGGTGAAAGTTGATCCTTGTGGGACTCCCGTCCTTATGTCGTGCGGTTGCGTCCTTTGTCCCTAATGGACACCTGAAAAGTCATGTCTTTCAGGAAACTGGCGATAAGGTGAACATTCCAAGAGGTGAAGTTGCCATTATTAAGTTTTTGAAGCAAACTTTGGCGTAGGCCTTTTAAACGTCTAAAAATATTGCAATTTTATATTGTTTTCTAATGAAGGCTTCAGCTATGACTTCTATCAGGTTTACTATTGGGTGGGAAATCAAGTGATTGTTTCTAAATCCAAATTTGATGTTGGAAAATATTATTCCCGGTATGTTACTGAATCCAAGGGGTTATCTTAGGATGCTTTCTAAATTAATTGGCTTTGGGTGGGGAGGATATTTATAGGCCATATATTTTGTGGGGCAAAATTTACAGGTAACAGCATTGCATGAGTTTACATACTAACAAGTCACCAGCCAAGAGAACAAAACTGATGGTTCTAATTTGTAATATGATATATTTTCGTTTCACAAAATATTAAATCAAAAGTTACCACAAATAACATATTTCATATAAATTAATAATTTAAGAACATAAAACTAAATGTATCCAGATGTGTTAGAAAATCTCCTCACACACTTGTATGATCAATAATTTATTTAGTTTGTTGTTGTTTATGATGACTCTAGGATGTCAGCTTGAACTTTACATTGTTTAAAACGTCCCCACATCCCTATTGCAATCACTTGTGAAATATGACCACCTTTCTGTCTCCCTCCCTTTTGGAACAAATATAACATGGTGAAACTTAAAGACAGAAAGAAGCCTTTAGAAGGATTTCTTTCAAACTATATACTTAGAAAGAAGGGTCCTCTCTTCAATCGGTCCACGACCTTACCGTAGGAATGGTCTGTGTCAAACTATTCTCTAATATTCAAACTAGACTAATATTTTTACAGAAGAACGGTCCACGAAACTCTGATCTCGCTAATTTATATTACAATTTTTAATTTCAGTCTATAACTTGCTAACCTACCGTATTGGGTGTGCAAATAAAATGATTCTGAATAAACTGGATTAAATTTTAAAAATTCAACAATCTAACGTATATATATATTAGCAATACCAAACCCATATAGCCATAACGACGAACTCCAACCCAGGACTCCCAAAGAAGATGATCATGCAACCCCCTACACTTCCACTTCACTATTTGGCTAGACAACAAGGACTTCCAGAGAAGGACTCCCCAAAAGGCACAAAAGCATCACTCCTCAAATTAATAGTAATAATATCCCTACAAAAATCACTAGCTTTTCCCAATTCTAGTTTTGTGTCTTTTACGGCCACAAAGCTTCTCCTTTTATCCTTTTCTCACGCCCAACAGGCGACCTTGGAATATACAGTAGGTTAAACAGAATACCCACTCTGATGGTCCCCCAATGCTCGTGGTGAGTGATAGGGGAGAGATATAGGACTATCTTTTAAATTTCCTCTAATTACGAATACATTGATACAGTGTTCTTTGAGTAACGGTCTGAATCTGAATTCATCTCCGGTGTAAGGTAGGAGGTATTCTGCATGTGCATTTTTCACTGTAGTTTTATCAACCTTCTTCACTCTAACGTGGCCACAATACAGCGAAATCTATTCTACTCACTCATACTCGTTAGTTTAAATAATAAATAACTTTTATTTTAGAAAATAAACTTAAAAATTTCTATTCGTTCATAATATTATATTCTGATTTTATAAAAAATGGGGATTGTACTACCTTGAACAAAGGTCGATATTGGATAGTTCGTTTTATTATAGCAGTGAAACGTCAAGACAAAGGTTACGGGCTCAATTCTAATTTTCAAATACCATTTGTCAACAAATATATTCAAGTTGTGTTTGTGACTGGCACATATATCGAAAAAAATATTATTCCATACTGATCCACGTTCATTATTAAGTCACTTTATAAACTCATTGTATAAAATATAAACATATTTTTAAGAGTATATGCTTATCTTCTACTTATAGACCAGTGCAATTAGGCAAAATTTCATAAAAGAATGGAAAAAATTCCAACAGAGATAAAAAATGTAAGATATCACCAGTATGGTATTTCAAACAACATACTAAAAGTCCCCGGCAATCCGAGTTGTGCTCCAGCCGCCATATTGGAAAATGGCGGATGAACGGTGACGTTTGATCATAATTGCTTTATTAACTGAAAATGGCGAAGGCTGAGCCGAAAATGTGTTAAGACATAAATTAAAGAAAATGAAATGTCCAATAACTTTAATAAGACAATTTTTTGTGATTTAACCAAACATTTCATCACTATACTCATCCCTTATGTTCGCAGTTGAAGAATGCATTAAACATGGTCAAAAAGAATGTATTGCTACTTTCGAGCAACCTCTATATCTGAAAGCCTCTGAAATTGTTGCGGCCTCTCTAGATAACGGATATCTGTCGTCAGTTTTCCTTCGTCTGGGTGGATTCCACATGCTTATGTCGTATATGGGAGCGATAGGATACATGATGAGGGGAAGCGGATTGGAAGAAGCTTGGTCAGTAATATATACTTCGAATTCTGTTGAAAAAAATATTTCTGGACATTCATACGCATGATCATTACGAGCACACTTTATCACACAGTTAGCATTATCACGTGTTCTCTTTGAAAACATGAATTTCACTGATAAGCACAATCAAGACATACTCGAACTTCACCAGTTACTTATGACTTCGAATGCATCTACTGTTGATATAAAGAGCAATGAAACTGTTAATACATTGTCTGAGAAACTTAATGTACTCATGAACTCTAATGCGGAAACCAGCCGTACTTATAAGCTGTGGGTTCAGTATTTCATACAAGTTCAGTTGAATCGTCATTTTATTCGAGCCGAAAGATCAGGTCAGTGGGAGCTACATATCGAGTGTGTGAAGGAAATGCTACCACACTTCCATGCTGCCGGTCACCTTGCATATGCAGTCAGCACATTTATACTTACAGCAGATGCTCAACTTACACAAAATAATGTCCCCAGAAGAGCACGAAAAGTTCACATCCAAAGGATTTTTCACTGTCAGGCGGTCAAACAAGTTTTGGTCGGGGTATGGACTGCCAAGACCATTGAACAGGTCCTTATGCGTACTATGAAAACATCAGGTGGCCTCACACATGGTCGTGGAGTGAGTGATAGTGTGCTGACGAAATGGGTTCAAGGAATGCCAGCAGCTACATACGTATCACACGCAATTGAAGAATTTTTCGGAAAATTTTATGTCTGTAAGGAGCAACACGTTGAACTAAGACTATCACGCCAGGCAAGAGATGATAAGGATGTTAAGAAGCTTGTGGCATGGTTTCAAGAACATCCACCTTTTAGAGAAACAGGCGAACTTGTGTCTATTGCTACTGGTATTGTTGGTGACGAAATAATAAATTGTGACACAGCAATTGATCTTGGAACAGATGCCATGAAAACAATGAAAAATAGCAATTTTGCAGTTGTAAAGTTAAAACGTACCAACAGAGTAAAACCTTTGTCTGCTGTTGTCTGAAGAAATAGGATGCATAATGAAATCATACCTGTGAACACGATGCACTTGTTTAGTCGCATTATATGCGCAGTAGACACACAAGATCTATCAGCATGTTTTCAGTATGAGTTAGAACCACAACCACTTTCCTTATTTGATGATTCCACTGTGATACGGAAATGTACAAAATCAGCTTTATATGAAATTCTGGAAAAACTTATTCCATGTGAACTTACACTTTCGGAGGAAACATTCACATATGTTCCCAATGATAGTAATATACTGAATCGAGTTATTTGGCCCCATCAAACAACTTTTAATGACTTATATGCAACCTACGCATCATACATCTTAAATCATTATGGTGCTAACACTGTTGTTGTCCTCGATGGGTACAACTCCCCAATATGTACTAAATCAGAAGAGAGAAATCGTCGTTCAAGGAAATTATATTCTGCAGATATTAAATTTTCGTGAGAAATGATAACGAGCACAAATCAAGAGAAGTTCTTAACCAACAGTAGTAATAAAGCAAGATTCATAGAGTCATTATCACATTATCTGGAGAGTGTGGGAATTCAGGTAAAGCGAGCCTTAGCAGATGCGGACAGAATGATCATCACCACTGCCGTAGATCTATCTATCTTACACTGATTCAAATGTTGTAGTGGTTGGAGACGATATTGACTTACTTTTGCTGTTAATTGCACTTGCTGATAAGAATGTAAATACATACTTTGTGAAACCTGGATGAGGTAATATTCCCAAGAAGTTGTATAGCTCACAACAACTCCAGCAAAAACTTGGAGCAGAAATGTGTAGTTGTATATTGTTCTTCCATGCAGCAACAGGTTGCGACACAACCTCTGCTTAATATCGACAATGAAAGAAGAATGCATTTACAATGTTAATAATAATAAATTGTTAATGAAAATAGTTCAGATATTCAATAAACAAGATCAAAAGGTTAGTGTAGTAACAGCATCAGGAGAACAGTTTCTGCTGTGTGTGTATGACTCACCAACCAGCATCAAGTCTTTGGATTTATTACGACATTATGAATTCACTAGAACTGTAGTTAGTTGTCCAATACAGAAGCCAATACATTTGGCTGCTTTATCCCCAACTAGTGCAGCAGCGAAACAGCAATCAATGAGATTTTATCACCAAGTTCAGCTATGGTATGGAATAGAACTGAATCCAACTGACTGGGGTTGGAAGATACAAAACGGTTTCTTGATGCCTGTGACAACTGATTTGGCCCCAGCTCCCACATCTTTACTGAAACTGGTATCGTGCAATTGCAAGAAGGAATGTAGAAAGGCATGTGGTTGTCGGTGGGCTGAACTAAAATGTTCACAACTTTGTGGTGTATGTTGTGGTGGCGAGTGTTCTAACTATGAAATATACAATGACATATAAAGTGAAGACACAGATGAAGAGGAGGAGGATGCACATCTACATGCTGATAATAATAATATTGCTAAAAAAAATTGTTTTACACATGACAACGAATTCTATTCACAAGAACTTGATTCAGAAGAAGATTATAACCATTTAAAAAAATGACCATATGTCAGTATTGTCCACAGTATGTATTATGTTTTATTTATCTCAATTGTCATATTAGGTCACTTTCTCTCAAATGTGATATATGTTTATTTATCTCAATTGTCATATAAGTTTATCTCAATTGTCATATTATATCGATTTTTAAAAAGTGTATACCATTTTGTATCTATGTGTACATATGTTTGAGTTTATTCGTTACAAGTCACGAAATAAAAGTGTAAAAATTCCATCAAGACCAGGTAAATTTGATTAAAAAAATAATGAAAAAATTGCTGCAGCAGCTATGATCAAACGTAACCGTTCATCCGCCAATTTCCAATATGGCGGCTGGAGCAGCACAACTCGGATTGTCGGGGACTTTTAGTATGTTGTTTTAAATACCATACTGGTGATATCTACCAATTTTTATCTCTGTTGGAAATTTTCCATTCTTTTTTCTAATTTGCCAGGACTATTAAACAAAAAGTTGCCGCCAATATTATTATTTTACTTCATTCACGAGTCAAAACATCACGTAATGCAACAGCAAAAGCTTTGGTTCTAGAAAGGTCTGAAATGTGTGGTATGGGGAACTTCAAGGTGTTCTAAATGGTTTAGTTCAAATTTAATGTGCAGTAGTGTATTTACCGTTAGGTTCGTGTATAAGCCGCTCTCACTGCTTAGAAATCCATTTCCTTTCGTCCAAAGTAGGTTCTTTTTAAGGTTAAATATTCACAGAAACCATTTCTGGGAATGAGGCTTGGCCGGCTCTGCAGAAAGCAACCAAAACATCAAGATGAGAGTTTCTCTCTCGCTTTCCTAGTTGCTTCAAAGTTTTTTTCAAGTCATGTGATGAGAAATCGAACTATGGATAAAGGAGTGGAGAAAACACTTAGGTTAAAATGACGTCAGATTACGAGGACCATTACTTAAGGAGCAAGAGGCCAAGAGAGAGATGGAGAGCATGAAATGGTCATAAGTGATACCTCTAATGCCTGTATCGACCCTTCGAGGTCATTTTGAAAGGATTACGAGGACCATTACTTAAGGAGCAAGAGGCCAAGAGAGAGATGGAGAGCATGAGATGGTGATAAGTGATACCACTAATGCCTGTATCGACCCTTCGAGGTCATTTTGAAAGGAAACGTTGGTGAGATAAATATATTTATCTCTCCTAAAATCAATCTGACAAGAGGGTGGATATAGGTTGTTTTATTTTGGTAGTGCTTTGAAACATGGGGTCACCAACATATTAGTGTAGTGTAGAAGGGATTAATAAGTTAATTAAGCAAACCGCTGTTCTGGTATTCGTTTGGGGTGGGGGATTAAATCTCATTCATAAGCTAAGAATAATGTCAACTATGTTTACAACACATTTATTTTAAAACTAAAAATTTATAAAAAGTACAAAATCTAATATGAACACAAAAATAATGCATATAGCTGTGTAACCAAATTATTTGAGAAATAGTTTTTGAAAATCTAATTTTTTACTATCATCAAAATATTTATTTTTTTATGTGTGAATTGAAATATGTTTTGGAATCGATATACATTTTTAAATGATTCCTTAGATGTCACGAAATTAAAATATATAAATAAATGTGGTCCATGTTGCGAGATAATAAAACTAAAGCAATTTAACAGTTATATTCAATATAAAAAAATTACACAGATATATATTCAGAACAAAATTATTAGTCATTTAAAAATAATTTCAATTTAAAATAAGTGGTCTTCAGTAAGCTACCCTTAAATTAATGTATCTCCTAAAAATAGGGTATTTTTAATTATTTCATTTTAAAATAAGAGGTCTTCAGTAAGCTACCCTTAAATTAATGTATCTCCAAAATTTAGGGTATTTTTTTTATTTATTTGTGTAACATTCATCAAATATATTCTTTGAACAAAATTCTTTACGAAAAATTTCGAATTTAAAGTAAATTATCACTACACTATTCTAAAGTGTATAGCTAGAGCTTAAATCAAGATTTTTCCTTGAAGTATAACGATATAACATCTCAATAACAAGTTTGAAAATTAAAAGAAAAAGAAATCACTTGTAGCCCTAGTCATGGACAGATATACAGATGGGCAGATATATGTATAGACATACAGAGACAGACAGCTGATATAATTGGGAAACCTACTGTATTTAGTTAGGAGAACAGCATCAACCCATCTCTCTGTCACAATATTGAATAATTTAATATAATCTTCTAACAAATTATTTAAAATCAAACGTAATTGCTGCAAGTGAATGGATAATATTATGTATTACAAACGAAAACATAACTATTATCTTTACTGTATATAAATGTCACTACCCTGAACTTAATACAAATGAATTTTCTTTCCGTGGTTTATGAATAAAAAACTATTAATTTTAATAACGGAAGGGGAGAGAATATCTATCAAATAGTAGCTTATCGATTGAAAATAAACTCAACTAGTTTCATGAATATAACAGGAATTATGAAACAAAAATAGAGACAAAATATATCAAGATGGTATTAAACCCCTTTAATAATTTTTCTTAGAAAATAAATAAATATGGAAAACCTTTAATATGTAACAAAACTTAAAGGGCATAATCTATTTAGAAATGAAGCGCAGTAATTTAAATAAAGTGAAAATGCCCTAAATTTTCTTTTGATAGAAAGTAAACAGAAAACTAACCGGCCTCGTGGTATAGTTTTAATTGCATCTCTTCACAAACCTAGGGATCTGGGGTTCAATTCCCAGTAGGTAGCAGTGATAATTTTCACAAAATGGTACTATCTCAAATGTCACCAGGGTTCGGTTAGTCGAACTAAAGTTGGGTTTATGAGTATCCATCGGCTCCACACCTCATATTCACTATCAACTATCACCATCATATCATCTCATCTGGACATGGAAAGAGTCTCCAAGAAATGGGGGTGTAGGACTAGTACCGGCTAATATTTTCACAGTGTGTGCTAGGAGTGACGTAGCCCATACACGCTTATGATATGAACAGAACACTCTTATGTTCCAGAGATTATTATTAATGACTATAACCAATACTTGTTTCAACCACCGTTGGTTTGAGAAATTAAGGAATATTCGGTTATATGGCCCAAAACAAAAGTGTATTCAAATCATAAACTTACATGAGAACACATTTAGACCCTTTAAAATTAATAACATCCACTGAATTATTTAAATGTTGCAGTTAAAACCTTAAAATAGTTAAAACTAGTTCAAAAAAATCCATTTCGTCAATAACAGTTCACACTCCACTGTCAGCGAAATCTAGTTAAAATGGAAACAATGTGTTGAACTATAATGTTTACTATTTGCTTTCGGTAAAACTAGTTCCTTCAGTTAAAAGGGTTTTTGTAGGTTAAGACTTATACTTGAGGTTGTGTTATATTCCTTGAGATGTGTACGTTTTTTTACTTATCAGTTTATTATTTGCGGTTGATCAGTGAGTGAGCTCATTAGTATATATTTGACAGTGTATAATGTTTTTTATTTATATGGCATGGATGCTGAAAATAAATGTGAAGAAGATCAGAGGGAGTGTGAGGGGAGAACATGTAAAATGTTTTTCACAGAGCAATTATATAATTTAGAGATAAGTAAAGAGAGTCACTACACTTTAATGATAATATAAGAGACGCTTACAATAATCTTTTGGAAAAGTTGAAGAAGAAAAGGATTATGTAAAGATATTACATATATAGTACAATGTATGGCACTAAGAAATTTTAAAATAAACCTATTTAAAGGTTATAAAGTTACATTTAAAAAAATATTTACTAGTTCTGAAAAAAATAGTAGCTTACATGCTGTCAAGGAATATCAAAATATGTGGATTATAAATGCCAAACAATCTCCTAATTTGAAATTAGATAGTTTGTGACGATTAAACAATTAGTCTATATCTTTAAAATCATTAAAAAAATCATGCATTTTGGGATGAAACGAAGTTAAATTAAAATGTTTGAGGGGAGCTTGGAGAAAATCTAACGTTCTCCTTGATATATAACACAATCGACCAAGATTCAGTCTAACAAAAGGCTGAATATGTTTGTTGAGAATAATTATGTTGTTTTATTATATATAGCGCCCACCTACTTTAATAATAGTTTATTAAATACAGTAATAGCTTCTACGTTTAGAAGAGTCCGTTTGGCTCTAATGGCCATTATAAAGTAAAAGTAAATAAGTTGTGATGAAATTCTTGATGGTGTAAGATAAGATAAAAGTTTTTTCTTTAATATTATAAGTTCATTTTTATAATTTCGATGAAACTTTTAGTTTTAATATTTGTATGTATAAATCTTGAATTGTAGAACTTCATTAGTGTTGTTGAATAAATTAAATAAATTTAATGTATATGTAATTCTGTTTTGAGTTCCACTGTCACATAAAATGTTGACAAAAAAAAAAGTAATAATAATATAGAGTCAATCTGGCAACACTCAGTGGTCTGATAAGAAAATCCCAATCTCAGGAGCTCTGACCTTCAGCTTTAATTCTTAATGAATATGTAAATTAAATACTTGATGGCTTGAATAAAATACTGACCCAAGCCATAGACTAGAAACAGTAATGAATGCAACAAAAAGATCAAACACTTATTATACTAATAGCTCTCTCAACTCTCCCTTGATGTAAGAATCAATACCTACGTCAATGATACACCAGAGATAGTTAGAATAAACCACACAAATGAGTGACATGAGCATTAAGGTACACCACTCAAAGAATAAGGGCACAAATCAAATTTAAGATGGATTATAATTATTTCAGTATCATACAAACATTAATCACTAATGCTAATTATGGTATGTGGTCCTTATATACAATCTTAATTTGTATTTTTTTAAAAGTTAAATAATATAATACAACAAAATTAAAATGTTTGAATTAATTAAATATGGTTTATCCAAGGTCACCAAGTAACAAAATGAATTTAACAGAAAAGATTGTTCTATTAGGGATGTATTCATTACCATCTATTGCAACTGTTGAAAGAGTAATAATAGTAATTTAGTATTAAAGCAATTTAAAAAATAATTCTGGCATTGTCCTAGGATTTTTCTTCTTTAATGATATATGCTGAATGCCTTAAAATTATAAATTGAATTGTTTGATGAATAAATATTTAGTTCTCAAATTTATTATTGAGAAAAAAATCCAATTCATGTATAAAAATATATGGCTCGGATAAAATACTATTTCTGGCCTTACTTGATAATAATTTTCCACAAATTATATTTTTAAATTACAAATGAGTTCTGGGACTTTTTTTAAAAGCACCTCAATCAATCAATTACCTTACACTACAGAGCTTTAAAATACTAGCCATTTTCCAAGAAAAAATACAAAACCCAAACTTATTCTAAAAATATTCTAGATTAGCAATTAAAAGTTGTTTTAAACAAGCATGAACATATAAACAAACACCTTTAGGAAAAACTCACAATGCCTAACAATGCCTTTATTAAAAGCAGCAACAATGAAAAAACGCGAATTAAAACACTCGAAGATAAGATATACTCTCAAAAATATTATAATATTTTTACAGGCAAGACTAGAATTTAAATAAATGCCACAACAAAAACAAACGCCACGCAATATCTCACCTGGCAACTAGTCAATCTTGCATAGATTAAATAGAGTTGTAAGACTGACATGGAAAATAATAGATTTATATACACTAAATAAATCCTAAAATCAGCATTCGTAAAAAGAAGCGTCACTAAAAGGGATGCGGCGAGAAAAAAATTCGATCCACTTAAAATATTCAATGCATCAATGACTTTCGAATAAATCTTACGACAAATGATTTATCTCAAAACGAGTATGTGATTAAATTATACTTCTTTATAAAACTTCCTTGAATAAAAAACACTGTTAGCAACCACTGGCATAAACTGGGATAATAATAAAACTTAATCTCCCAAAATAATAACGACCATCTGCAAAATAATTCTTGAAAAATTTCTGCAATATTTATTTATTACTAAATTATTTATTGTTATATCAGGTAAACATATTAAAAATAATCAGAAAAGATTTAAATGAATATTTAAATTACTTTCCTGTTTAAGCACAATAATTACTCTCGAGCTTTATTCGGATGTTAAAAATCCATATTATTTCGTCATCGACGGTGGCGTTTCATATTTTCGACCATTTATTTTCGTAAATGATTGACAATTATTTATTTTAAAGATCGATTACACTACGATCGTTGTAATGTTTATGAATACTTCTACGTGAACAAAAGTATGTTGTGAAAAATAATTGATTTCTTCGTGGTGATTTTAAATGTTACATATTTAATTCTAATGTTTAATGCTGAAAACTATTGAGTTTCTTCTTGTGAATTTCTCTTCCATTGTTTTAATTTATGGTTTATCTGTTTTTGCTGTTTCTGTGCTATTTAATGGGGGTTTTCCATATAGGGTTTTTAATATGTAACCCAAGGACCCATGCATACACGGTAATTTTCTCGTTTGACATTCTCGTGACACTTTCATATATTATTTGTGAAAATTTTTAGTAAATAAAGGTAAGAATTTCTACTTCTATCTGAGCCTAATATTTTTTTCGACGTTAACTGGAGGTTTCAATATTTGTGATATCTGAAATTTATCACCTTCTAATATTTTCTATCATTTATAAACTTTCACATAAGGTAGTAAAGTAAAGCATCTTATGAAATTTCCAGTGGATGTTCCTAAAATAATACCATATTATTACTAAAGACTTATAGATATTTCAACATTACATGAAGGTTGTATTTAAATAATCTTTAGTGAAAAATAAATTGTGAAATAATTGTATTTATTAAATTGAAATTTCATAAAAAACAATCATTCTTCATTCAATTTGATAATTCTTTTATTTTGTATTAAAATAAAAATTGATGAAACTTAATATTCAATTCTTTTTAACAACCTATTGATTTTATTTTAAAATAAAGTCTTAGATGATAAGTTATGAAGACATGGTATATGTAAGGATGGGAGTAATTTTATGTTTGATACTGTAATAATAATATTACCAATAATAAAAATAATAATAACACATAATTGGTTCCATTATTATTGAGTTTATTGATCAGTTTTTCTCATGTAATTTGTGTGGTTTGTACTAGCTACCCGACGTAGGTGTTATTGAAGTAGGCATTGTTTACTACTGCAAGAGAGAAAGCATTGAGGGTTCCTGGTAGTGCCAAGAAATGAGTGTAACCGACGTGGTCAATAAGAAACTAGGGTGAAATCAAGATTTCTCGTTAAAGAGAGTTCTTGTCAAACTACTGAGTAGGGATGTGGTATCGAAAGAAAAGTATCGATACTATACTCATTAAATTACCGGAAAAAAAATTATCGATATCATACTAGTATTGAAAGAAAATTATCGATAACGGTACCTAAGTATCGGTATCGAAATTTTAATAGCTTTAAACATATTTTTTTATTTCGTGATAATAATTTCAATTTTTTAACATAATAATTGTATTTTCATATATATTTAAACAGTGAAAACAATAATGGTTTTTAATACTTTGAAACAAATTTTAAAAATGATTTTTTGCTATCCGCATTCTTAAAAAAAAACTTCCAGGGTTCACTTCTGAAAGATGTAATCATTTTTAACTACACTCGTCGTTTATATACTATATAAAGAAATATTTTTTTAACTATTGGCAAACAATAGAAGAATGGATGGGTGGCCTTGCTTCATCTGCTTAAACAACGCACACACACTTTTCTGCTTAATCTGATTGGGGCACCTTTGAGTTGTCTGAGTTCATTGAGCTGTACATACATGTTTTGTTTAGTTTGTGATAACCTTTCTCATTGATAAAGGAAGGGCCGTCTCCCGGTCAGGCATCAGGCTTTAGACTATTGATAAGCAAAGAGGAAAGAGCAGCTATGCATTATGAATCGCTAAGAGAGATTGAATGCTAGAGTTTCTTCTTGTTTGTCATGCAGAAAATGAGTGAGAATTTAAAAAAAAGTGCCATGTGTTCTTATTTTACAGTCCGCTCTAGTACAAAATATAGTACAGTAGTATAGATGAAAGACAGAAAATGTTCCGTTTTAGAAAATTTTTCCTATATTTTTTCCAGGAAATTTCCCAAGCGCAATATTTTAAATTACTATTTATTTAGGTTAATTTCAATTGATTAAATGGTTTATAATAATAACAGTAAGAAAATAAAATAATAATACTAATACTAATTAGTGGTAGTGATAGTAGTAATAGTAGTAGTAGTAAGAAACACCTGCTTTAGTGGTCGCATGGCCCAACGCAATACTCTTGCAATAGACTGGACTGCCGATGAAAGGGAGATCGGGGTTTGATTCGGATGCACTGAGGGAGGTTTTCCTTAAAATGGTTTTCCACTCACTCTCCACAAAAATTAGGGTTCAATCCCCCTAAATTCAACTTTCCATATCCCCATTAGCCTATTTAGTACATAGGCATATAATCCGAATGGGTAGTAAGACATGGTGCTAAAAAAAAGGTAGTGAAGAAACAAATGAATGAGAGAAATTGTAGTTCATAAAACATATTCTATTTTTTATCATAAATAAGTTAACTAACATAATTTTAAGGTTGGCTCGTCATTGTCTCCCCCTCTATCCTCCGTGCTTCCTATATACCCCTCCTCCAATCGCGTACCCCATCCCCCTTCTTATAGCCCATTCGTCTCTTAACACACTATTTTTTGAAGTACAATAGGCTCTAGATGCCACCTCCACAATTCAAATTCTCCACCGCAAGCCACCACTGTGTAAAATTTTCCAATTCAAAATTTACCGGAATATTTTCATCTCTACCTAGTAAACGTTTAATCCTAATATGAGTGAATATAACAAGAAGGCTGTTTCTTTCGATACCAATCTGATACCGGAGTGTGAGCACTAATATCAGAAAAAGTATCGAGTAAAACATAAGAGTATCGAAAAGAAAATATCTATATTAGTAAAGTATTGATACTTTTCCCCATTTCTATTACTGAGTAGCTTCAGAAGGAACCACATAATTTGATTTATTCTGTCATTTCTTTGTGACAATGCCACCCACCGATATACATACTAAAACGTTATTATTCATTAATTTCTTGTTTCAATACTCACAAAATATATTCTAAGAGTATTGTTATGTACATCAAAAGAAATATTAATGGGATATAAGTTATATATCCACAATTTCAAACGACAAAGCAGAAGACAGCCAATAAGCCTCACCTATCTAACCCCTGAATCAATGGCGAATCAATGGCAAGATACAAGGAATATTACATTTTGTAACAAGCTCGATCGAATGGTAGAATACTCACCCTCTGCCCTGTTGGACTCTTAACTCCAGCATACTTGTGCCAGGACCTCCTATATCTAACACACAATTCCACGGACTGAACCGAGGTGTGATTAAACTCCCTACTCAACAAGAAAGCCAGGCCCAGGTAAAACAAGCAAAGGTGACTCCGCACCTTTAGTTATCATTTCCGCCACCTAAACTATTCCAGCGCTTTCTACTGGTTCCCAGGATGTCCGTGATCTTTACCCTCGTTTTACGGTCTCCTACTTTCCACTCCACTTTTCCCCCCTTTTACCCTCTTCTTTCCCTACTCTCTGGGAGCATATGAGTTTGTGTGCTCGCTATATATTGTGAGGATTCGTTAGTATTGGTACTCATTGTATCATCAAATTACAAAGGTGAGAGAGGCAAATTATGCTAAGAATTAATTCTAATGACCTAAATTCAATTTCAGCTTAATATGTGGGAATCTCTTCAAAATTGTTGCTACGGACATATTAATTTAATTGTCATTTATGGAAGTTTTTTTATTTTGTGGTAAATGCGTGGTAGATTTTTAACCGTGTTCTCATTCTGTTTAACTTTGCTGGGAAACTTAACCTTTGTTCAAATGTGAACTTATCTTCTATTTTCACCGCCAGGTGGCTAACCTCGGGTTGCGCTCTTACCACCTTTCTGGTTATTTGTTTGCATCATTAGCTAGGGAACAAATATTAGGGATATACCTTTGATTGTATACAATGTCTTTTAGTATTATATGAGAAGAGCACACCTAATTGTTGACATTATGCACGTTACCTTGGTTACCTTGGCTGCCTTAAGCGCTTAAAGGGGAAGTTGACCACCTTTAATTTGTATAGTAGTTGATGACTTAATCTCTTGCTGATTCATTGCTAGACAAGGCACTTAAATTCAACGCTGTTGTTTCATCATTAAGATGCGCGCGAACATATTTGTAATGGTAACATATTTTATTCGTGTTCTACTTTATCGTATGCCTATATTTTAGTCATTGTACGGAGTTTAGCACCAGATGTGGGGGAATTTTACTATGAATTTGCTGTGTTATCTTGGAATCCTTTGTTAATATAATGCCCAGAATGTTAACGCCATTATAGGCGAGCTGGTGGATATTGTGTTTAACGTTAAAGTTTCTGGCTTTGGGCATTCTAGTGTATTTTGGTATTCATGAAATATTATGTTTTATATTAAAGTCTACGGCTTTAAACATTCTAGTCAATTCCCATATTCATGAAATATTATGTTTAACCTTAGAGTCTCTGGCTTGGGAAATTCTAGTCAATTTTCATATTCATGAAATATTATATTTTACAATAAAGTCTCTGCTTTGGACATTTTATTCAATTTTGGTGTTCTTGAATTAATATTTTATGCGTTAAAAGTCTCAGATTTTGAATATTCTAGTCGATTTTCATATTTCATGATTTATTATATTTAATATCAAAGTCTTCAACTTTACACGCTTCGACCAATATTACTATGTTTATAATTTGTTATTGTATATCAACCATTTATCTTATGTCCAATAAAATGGTGTTATTCTATTGTAACTTCATGACTATTATTTCTCATCAAAGGTGGTTGCAATTTCAAGACAAAAAAAGTCGTAATAAAAATATTTTAATTGTAAATACATATACAATTGATAGGCTAGCTACTTTAAAAACTTTACATCCATTACTGTTTCCAGCCTGTAGTCTGTGTCAGTTTTTTTATTCAGGTTATACACTTTCCACTGCCAGCTTCATAGGCCTGTTGGAGCTCCATATGACTTATAGCTTAGGACTAGGACAGGCACAACACCCAGTCTCCAGCCATCAATTTACCAATGTGAATGTAATGTAATGTAATGTAAATCCATATTTTCATCAATTATATTTTTTTGGCCATGCCAGTAATCAAACTCGGGACCCTTAGATAGATAGATGGACATGCCACTCGTTGAGCTAGGGTGTTGGACTACTTTAGTACCTAGCAAATTAAATAAACAATAAAAGCGTAGTAAATTTCGAGTTAAGCTTAAAATAATTTTAGTTTATCGGTTTCAACTCTCGCCTAAATAGTTTGCCACTAGCAAAAATAAATTATATCTAAGTCTTTAGATTATTTATTCACTATCGTAGATGCGCCCCATTCCCTAAGATTGAATAGTGTTCTATTTAGTGTTCAGCGCATTGATTAAAAATTGATATTTAGAATAATTCAGTAGAGCATAGTCCAGTACAGTAAAGCGTCAATATATACCATAATCTTAATTTCAAAAATCTTCAAGATTACAACAATGTACATACATGAGAAAGTTAATTTTTTTAGATTGCAATGTTTATTTTATAGTATGCATTTAATACTAGGGTTATCACACTTTAATATAATTGTGGAAAATTACTTACGGAAAATTCATCACCATTTGTTTGGAGATATTAGTAGGAAATAACAGAGAACATCACAATTTAAAAACAACAAAAAATACAGCCGGCCGGGATTTAATTCTTAATATACCCTACAACTGCAATCATAAAATCGTGAGTCAAAATTCTTAGCTGTTTGGTCACCACTGTGGGGATATATATATCTAAAAATTATTATTATTTGCAAAATAAACGACTAAATAATTATTTATACGCTAGATGATTAAAAAATTACATTTTTACCAATGCATAAGTTAATTTTAAAAATTTCCCACTTTGGTGGCCGCATAGTTTAAGGTGTTACTCTCACAATAGACTGGACTGCGATGACGGGGATATAGTGGTTCTATCGCCTTCAGGTGTACTGAGAGTGGTTTTTCCTAAATAGTTTATCACTTTCTTTCTTCACGCAAATATGGGCACACGTCCTCTAAATTCAACCTTACTCATCCCTAATCCATTAACATAATTAGTACATAGGCATATAACTGAATGAGTAGTAAGATTTGACGTTAAAAATTAATAAAATTAATAACCAATGGGAAAATTTAAACTATGTAACCACACCACCTCAATTGGAAGGCATGTTTGTGTAAACATTGTATATTGTGAGTGGCGAGTGACAAAATGAATGACACAAGGATGTTATGATGTTTAGACAAATAAACTATAAGAGCTGAACCAAAAGGTGGTGTCAGCATTCCTTATCAAGAAACCAGGCCAGCGGCCCGGTTAAAATGAGAGGTTTCGGATCCCCTCGCTGCTGACTACAGAAGATCGTAATCTATGTCGTCACGTTGCCTGCCACGGGGCCATGCGGCCTAAAAAGTAATCGGATTCATCAAGTACCAGTCGAGGATGCCCCTTGAGCCGAGGTAACCAGGTTTGACGACCGTGCAGGGACCACCTAACAGTCAGACAGGCAATTAGGTAAACCTCACAACACCACGTTCTGTCACTCGCTTCCTTATATTCATTAATTTATTAATTCTAACTTCACTTTTAATATCACATTTGTAGTAGAGGGAGTAGTATTAATAAACCTTTTAAAATCCAAGTATAACGCCAATGACGAACCCCCACACAAGTAATAATATTACCTCCCCCTTATCATTGGCCAAGGAAATCCTGACATCCCCGGGCCCACGCATTGCACATACAGAAAAGTAATGGGGGGGGGGAACAACTAAATGTTTGTTTAAAAAGTATTTTTTTAATATTCATAGGAATTGGCTTTGGGCATCACAAAGCTACTGTGTCTTCAATTATGAGCCAACCCCTTTTGAAAATATTTAGTTTGAATCTTTTATATATATATATATATATATATATATAGTGTGTCTTATAAACCATCCGGTCTATCAGTATATTTTAATTTAATTAGATAAAGATGAAGAAATAATCAAGAGGAAATATACTTAAATAAACAATGAGTAACATAACATCCATTTAGGAAAAAAAAATTAGTAGACTTAGCCTCGATTCAAGCCCGGTGCTCTCCATCACGAGCAAACCAAGCTCCGACGAGACTGAAGCTCCTCCCCACTGATACATGTGTTTGGGACAAAACTAATTACTCTTCACTGTATCGTGAGGGACTTAGTACAATAAGTGAGGTATCAGGATCTTTAAAAATTGATTGCCTAAATCATATTATTTGCGTTGATTTTAAAAGCTACAAATTAAGTTGATTATTATATTAAAATAGCGTAGATTCATTTAGTCCCTCTTAGTAGCACTAATATTTTAATTGAAATTTACGTTAATTTTTAAAAGTATTAACGCTATTATGACTGAATTCACGACGTCATCAAAAGTGGTTGAAGCGTTAAAATACTGACTACTGTAGATTCGCACAAAAATCACAAAACTTCTAAACTGACGCAGTGCTTTAATACAAAACTCGCGATTTTGACACTCAAGAAACTTGATCTAAAGTATTTTTTTTTGGCTGGGTACAATGACTAGTATGTTACAAAATATTAATCAAACTACAGTAACCCCATGGCTTCTTTGGTGCTGACTGACAGCTTTGAAAAGTTACCAGACCAAATTATGTATTCCTACGCCAAACCAAATGATCTGCAAAAACATGTGTTTAGCAGCTGTCACTTCTGACAGTCAAAATTTAGTTATATACCTAAATGTTGACTATCAGAAGTCAGCTGTGAGCTGTCAGTCAGCACCAAAGAAGCCATGGAGCTACTGTAGATATAAAAAACAAAATAATCGTTACCTCTATTTCTAAAACTCTGGAAATGACACAATTAATTTGAAGGGCCATAAACATCTAATGTTTTAAACGTTATTTAGTTGGAAATTTGTCAGGTTAAAATGAAAACTAAACAGTTACAAAAGGCTAATAAATTTATCTGGTAGAAAATTATGCTTCCATAAATGTCCCATTAATATCATCTTCCACACCCGTGTAATATTCTATTTTTAAGTCTACCAACATGATTTACAGTTGTGGGAGGGGTAGTTTACTGTTTCAAGGGGGTGTGGATGGGAGTATAAGGGAGGTAATGGGCTGAAGGAGGGTGAGTGGGTGGTTTTATTTTGACAACTATTAAAGTGATTTCTTGAAGTAGTATTTACTTCAACGGGATTAAACCTAAAAATAATCAATTCACCACCCACTTTAGGTGTTTCATTTTGCACCCTCTGACCATCACCTTATTAAAGTTATTTTTGTCTTATATTTGGTCTGACACTTTAGCTTAGTAAATTGAGTGCCTGTATACTAAGCTAAGGGTCCAGGTTTGATACCTGGCATGGTAGTGAAATTGATCAATTGCCATCTGAGTCTTCCCCTTTGGCAGTGATGAACTAACTCTTGATAGCGTATAATTCTAAAGATGCGGTGCTAAAACAACAACAAAAAAACTACAAAAATGCCAGGGTTAATTTGTAAGTAATGTTTTGCTATAATCAGTAGGTTTATCAGGTGGACGTTAAGTACTACAAATAAATAAATACAATTATCTCAATTTCCCTATAAGATAAGCGCCATGAACTTAAAATTTACATTTAGTTTAAACTCTGATCAACATTTTATATCGTTAAGTAAAACCATAATAAGTGTTTTTTCGTACAACTATAGTAAATTTTGAATTTTATCACTAGTGCTAGCAGGGTTAGCTTAGTGCGAGTGATATGTGCTTTATTTTTACACAATATTTGCTATTAGGTTCGAGTATCAGCCAATGCACTAAATAATACTAAATAATAAAAATAATAATAAATTTAGCTAAATAATAAAAATACATAAATCTAATTTTTGTAACAGGGTTGTTTAAGGAGAATTTTCTTAAATAATTTAGTGTACCAGAATATGAATTACAAACTAACTTAGCTCTATAATAGACTATAACCAAGCCTATTTATTTCTCACTAAAATTTATTATTTTGACATGTTACTATTTATTTTATAAGTACATACATTATTTTATACTTCGACTTCACTCTTTGATTAACTATAACACAAGTATAACTAGATATCTGATTACAAATATTTCTAATCTACCCGTGGGGGGGAGGCGGGGTCCTCTAATGTGATTGGGAATCTTACCATATATTTCCTTATATTTTTCTAATTTGTAAATATTTTACGATATACTATTTTATTTCGGCTAAATTAAAATATGTACTGCACTTCCAAGTTCATCCATGGCATTTCACACTGTATTGCTATGAGTGACAAAATAATACTATTTATTACTGGAAAATGGGAGGATGATCATCAAGCATTGTTTAAAATAATGCATTCTGAGCTAAGGAAGAACACTTACCATTTTATTAAACATATTCAAACTTCTAAGAAGTTTGTTGGCTTTGTGTTTTGTTTTCGCGGTCGTCCATGATTCAAAGGCATGCGCAGGACTGTTAACGAGTGAGGGGTGTGACTTGTAGTTTTAAAAGAAGTAAGAAAAGTAAGTGATGTAAATACTTTAAAATTAGCACGCATTTCAATTTTGACAGATGGAAATAAACATTTAAACTCTCTTTAAAATATTTTTAATATTCATTGCCAAATAATTTCAATCTTTATATTAAATTGCATTCTATTTCACTATATCTATATCCTTAGTTCATAGCAAATATTTTTTTCTTTTGTTTTAATGCATGAGCTTTCTCTTTGGAATTGGGGAAAAAAATAACGTTTTTAAATTTGATTTATGGAACACTATTTGAAGAAGATGATGGTGATTTTCCTCAGCGTGGATTTAACATGGAACCAAACCTGTGTGGCTACCAGCTAAATTTGGTTTAAAAATTGGAAAAATAGTTTTCAAGTGGAATTTCCAGATATCCATAGAAAGCTATGTGCCTAGGTAAGAACTAAAGATTGTCTATTTCATGAAACTGCATAGGAGTGTAAATTAAAAAAAGGAAAGATATTTCAGAAATTCATGCTGTTTCAACATGGACATATTAATTTTATTGATGAGATCCGGCCAAATCTTTAACATTAAATAATTTTTATCTCTTTCATAAGTCATCCAGTATTAATTTAAAGCATTCAGACATTCTAATAACTTCCTTGAACCTCAACTAATATTTTATTTCTACAAAATTATTAATAAAACTATTGATTGTTATTTTTTTTGCTGTCAACAATAATATTTTCTTAACTGATTGTTGTTTTCAAAAATAGATATAATATAAAATTTTGTTTTTTTATTTTGTAAGATTATGATTATATTTACTCGGAATTCCATCTGCATGATTGGGATCTGATAACAATGAAACAATAATAATAATAGCCCACAAAAGTTTCAGTATTTTTTTTATTGTAGTTTAAATTAGTAAATTTCATTCAGTGATCCTTTTTATTTCAATTGTTCATGTTTAATTTTAATTGTTTTTTTCCTTCAATTCTTGTAGAGATTTACAGTACACCATTGTTGTTGGTAGGTAGTGTAATTATTATTAACATTGCATCATCCAGAAAAACGTTCCTGAGCACACCCAGTGGTCTCAAGTGTTAAGGGTCGTCGTGCCACTGTCAGAGTTAGCCGAGGTAAAAATTGTTTTTTTTTATTTCTCCTAAGTGTAGTTCCTAGGAGTGGCGCCCACCAATTATAGTTTAAACCCATAATAATATTTAGAATATTAATAATCTCTTCATTACCATTTTTTTTATGTGGATAAATTTTATTTGACTACGTAAATTGGGTCCCAGGAGTTGTGCCCCCTTTCACCAATACGTAAAATGAGTCCGCGTGTTATGCCTGGCTCTAGTTTGAAAAGTATTACTATACTTGCTGAATCCAAGCATTATCTAACGATAATAATACTGTTCCAAATTTGCAGAGTGCCATTTTGTTTGCGCTGTTTTTTAGCAGCTAAAGAGTGCAAATCAGTTTTTTTACACTGTTGTCCTACATAACATCAGAGCTCTGTTACATAGTGCAGAGCATTCCGGTACAATGGACGTTATGACAAGTCAAAAGAATAAGACAATGTTTATATTTCATGATCATAATTTTAGATATCACCAACTTATGAAGGATGGAATTCAACGCTGGCCCAGCGTTGGTGCTGAAAAAGACAGAATTTAGGACTAGAAAATATTGTAAAACAAATTCAGAGACCAGCACATTTTTAAGTAATTTTTTTCAGATTTCATTTTTTTAATCTAGAAGAAGTTTAAGAGTGTTTCATTGAAGACTTGATGTCGGTACTACCCACAGAGGAGAAAGTTATATTATCTACCGACTACGTATTCGATATCTATATTTCACCAGATGCAGTATTTCCTCCCACTGTTTGGGATGAATTCGCAGCAACAACAAATAGTACTAACAACAGTTGCGAATTATTTCATTCAAGACTGAATGCCACATTTTATAACAAACACCCCAATATTTATAGTTTTGTTGAAATCTTGAAAGACATTCAAACTAATATGTAGGTTTTATCAAAAAGTACAGGGACCAAAAAGAAGCGTACCTTGGCAAAGGAGCGATTTCTGAGTAAAAATGGCTGAGTTCAAGACTGGAGAGATCACAAAATCTACTTTTATTAAAACAGTGTGTTCTGACGGAAGATGGGCCCCACTCTACCTATACCCATTTCCTAGCCGGGACACATCTTACCTATAACTTTTTTTCTAACCGGGACCCAATTGATGATTGAGACTATTTAGTATTATAAAATTATATATTTTCAATATAAAGTGCCAGCCAAAGATTCTTAACGACTTGGTCAAAGGCAACGGGGTGATACAAGTATAATAAAATGTTATTACATTAATGGTGAGATATTCTGTGGTAACCAGAGTAAATATCATCTCCAAGTAGATCCTAACAGGATTCCAACTCTAAAACAAAAATAATTAAAAAGAGGTCGATCTATCAACACGAGTTTATTTTAGGATTTATTTATTATTTTTCTAAGTCTTTTACATTAATTTTGAGGAATACTTGATATTAAAACTTTCCCAGCCTATCCTTTCAAATTGCTTTGAGTTTTTATTTATCTGGTGTATTTAAAATTACATTTATGAGTCGTTTAATTATGTTACCACAAGATAATTTCTATAAACGAGAGGGAAAGGGCCTACCAATTTTGCCGGGATTTCACATAGCTCCCAGGGTTCTTTTACATGCCAATATCGATCGACACACAGTGATTTTCTAGAAATTAAATTTACACAAATAAGTTCAATCTATTTTAAAATTTGATTTTAATATCAATATACTTCACATAATATTAAATTAGAGTATAATTTTGTTAAAAAATAAAAATAATAAAATGATACCATTATTGTTTATTAAAATAGTTTTATTTCTAAAATAGGCTGTAAGATAAATTTATTTTTGTGTTTTGTGTTGATAAGCCTGTAAAAATATAAAATCTAAAAAAGGGGGAATAGTTATTATTAGTTGAAGATTGTGCTAATTAATTATCATACTTGAGATTGAGAAAAAAGTTCTTTAAAGGTAATTAAAATTAAATTAAATGAAAAGAAAATAAAGTTTCTGTCTACAAACATATTTTGAAAAATTAATGTTAGTATTTAAATATATTTTTTACTATTAAAATGAATACAGGAAAATACCTTATATATCTGCAAAATCATCAAATAAATACAACAGTGTTTACTGTTTATTAAGACAGCTTAAAAATCTCTCTCACGATAAAAGCTATAATAGACAGTTTGAAATCATTCACGTGTTAAAAATAAAATTCTTAATATACATCTAAAACAATTTAGCATTTGTTTTCTCTTTCCCACAATTTTAAGACTTACATGACGTGTGGCTGTAACTCGATGAATCTACGTGTCCTGGATATTTTTTATTGTCTTTCTTTAAGAGTTTTTCGCTCTTTCTTTAACTCCCTCCAGAAGTTTAGAGTTGACCCTTTGTTACAAGTTTTCGCCCCATTGAGCCCACTCTACCCATAAATCGTGTCATCGGGGACTTGGTAACTCTTTTACCCTTTCTACTGTTGCAGTCTTCCCTTTTTCCACTATACTCCATTCACGGCATGAATTACTCCCTTAAAGGTCTTTTTTCATACTAATATCCTACAATATAATAGATTTCTGGTAGGTAAAAAGGCCTTTCAGAAAACAATTCCTACGGTGAACGAACTTTACTTCCCATTTTTTTTTTAAATATCCCTTTGTCAGGACGGAGTACCTTTTCGACCGTGCTATTCTTCTTGTGATGTATTACTAGAAGACACACTATTTACTTACTTATATTCCTATAGTGGACCAAAAGACTGTCGGAAGTCCATTACAAAACTGTAAGTGAAAATATCATCTGCTAATACAATTTATATCAATTAAAAAGGAAAAGAATAGTTTAATGAATTTATCAATATTATTTTTAAATGCTACAACACTATTTCTGTAACTGAAATACAAATATATACTCTTTAAAATACTTTATTTGGTCTTAATATAATACAACAGAGAGCAAATTAATATTATTTTCCTAAGAACAAAGTTTATCAGTTCAACGTAGCATCGAATTTTTTTTTAACCAAGTTATATTTTGCAGATATTTTTCTCGGATTTTAATATCTGTCTAGATTAGCAGCATTTAACTAAACTAAAAATATTGGAATGAGGAATATATTGTAACAAACCAGGCTTTCATACATAATCAAATCTGTTATAGGAAATCGATTGTTTCATAGAAAGGCCGCCAATAGTCACTTTAGTCGCTCGTCTGACATAGGAAGCTATTTAATATTTTTATTTCTTAAAGGATTTTTTAATCTTTATTTTATCTTTAAATGTGATTATTATAATTATGGTGACTATGAGTTTCAAATGTTTTAAGTTCTAATTGCTACCATCGTAGCTCTCTTACTAACTGGTCTGAGCGTTGTATCGATTAAATTTGGATAGTATTTAAATTGCCTTGTGATTAATTTCCAATGCATTCATAGAGCTGTTATAAATTAAATGAACCTCGACTATGTAAAAAGGCATTGAGATTGGTCAGTATTTTTGACAGTAATTTCTGTTTATTTACGATCTCTCTCGTTTAGTAAATGTATATTATCATATTATTATTTGTTATAAAAATAATGTTTCAACGAACCTTTCAGCCTTTATAAATATACATTTATAGGTATGCTAGTTAGAATTGTTGTAAAAAAATGTTATGATTAAGATGTTTTCAAGAACCTTTTTTTCCATTTATATCAGATATTAAAAGCTAGTTAGTGTATATTATATCTATGACCATCTGGGTCGAAGAAGACAATCCCAGAAGGCAGTTCGAGGACTCCAAGAATATAATTTATTTAATAATATGACAATTATTGTTTGCGGAAGTGAAAATTTACCTAACTTGGTATTTTCTTCAGTGCGGTAATAGTAACATAAACATTTGATGAATAACATGTCTTGCTACTTATTCACGGTATTTCTATTGTGAATCCTCTGGGCTATCAACAACGAAACCAACAGTTTAGGTAAGCAGTTGCTGGTTTACCATATTTCCACCATTAGTAAAGAACATAACGAAGATTTATTCCATTCAACCTGTCAACTTTTGTGGAGGGAGCAAAACCCCACAAATAGATATAATTCTAAAGTACTTTACTCCGTGAACAGTTATTCTTTATTGAAAGGATATTAACTCAAAAAGACTAACTGTCTCGTAATAATTAATACACTTTTGGTGAAACAACAATGGGAATCCATGTTGCGTTTTCAAGCGTCACTTTTATATCCATATGAGAGAATGTAAATGATTTTGTGTATATAACACCTGGCTTAGTTTCATAAGATTTTAAAAATACCCTTTTTATCAATCTTATAACTAATTACTGTAGATTAAACATAAGCTCAAATAAATTGTATTCAGTTAAAATATTTTTACTTTATATTATTACATTGATCTCTGAACTTTCAAGCACCCATCTAAGGTTAACTAGGTGATTCTGATGCTTAGACCACGCACCCACCGTTACGAGTCACATAAAAGTTAATCTTGATAATATGTCTACATAGTTTACCCACATTTTCAAGTCGAAATATACTTCAATATTGTTCTTAAATCATACTTTCATAATATATTCATATATAAAATGATATCTCATAATATATTTTCATATATATATATAATATTATTTTTCTAGTCCTAAGGGGATTTTTTGCGACTCCATTTTTGGTCCCTACTTATAGGCTTAGAGCCCCTGCTTCGTTGTATATTTTATTATCCTTTATATTTTAAAACGTACTGATTTTCTGGTTTATTTATCAAACAAATCATTAAATATTTCATTTAAGATGTGACTATGAAAAGGTAAGGCTAGATGTAAAGCACCAGCATTAGTATAGAAAGATAATATGAAAATCACAATTTATACCTCTCCATCGGCGACAATTTAATGTAACATGAGAAACACCTTATGCCACTAGGCACTAGGCACTAGGCACTACTGTGGATTATTATTTACAGATCCAATAATAACAATATTGAGAGTCTGACTGATTAGGGAGGTTGGGAGTCGGGTTTGAATACCAGTTAGAAATATATATTTTTTTCTTCATAAAAGTAGATTATACACTTCATGACTAAACACGTTTGGATTTTCCTACTCATTCCTAACCAATTATATAAATTCATGAATAATAATGTATTTTAATAAATAAATATTATGTTTTACAGGTGACCTGGCGGTCTAGGGGTAAGATGTCAGACTTCTATGCTGGCGGCCGGGGTTCAATCCTCGGTCCCGGCACAGATTTATCTGATTACCAAACCCTTCCGTCACCTCTGACAAGATATCTTGTGAATGTGAGGAATGCCAGGTCTCCACCGTGGTTCGGATTCCACGTTAAACTGTAGGTCCTCCATTTCATCTCACAATCACCCTATCATTACACATTAGCGTATAACCCGAACGGGTAGTAAGACTCGGTGCTAATAATAATAATAATATGTTTTACAAACAAAATTATCAGAACTAAGAATCATTACAATATGAATCGTTGGGCATATAGGCTAAGGCGTCAACCTCATTTGCTCTACCAGGGAAGGGGAGGTCAGGGTTCGATTCTCTGGAATATGTAGTGAAGGAGGTTTCCCTGAAATGTTTCGTACTTTCGATCACTCGCGCAAATGTGGGTTGATTTTCCCAATACTCTACCTTAATTATCCCTACTCAAGTAGTGTTAGTACGTGGATATACTGATTTTATTTTAGTTAAGTTGAGGGTGGGAACAATATAATATTTTTAAAGCGATATTCGTTTTTGAGGTTCCAAAAAGTATACATAGGTTATTTTTCTTCTATGGCAGGATATGAACAATAAAACTAGCTGGGAACATTAATCCACTGTAGTCTACCTTTAAACTTTGAAGTCACAACGTAATAACTTTGTTTAAGAAAAACCCACACAAAACTAGTCTTTAAAATGTCAAAGGCTACAGTTTTCTTTTATTTTTAAGTTAGAAAATTATTTGGAAATTTGTCTATTTTGAAATTGATAATTTAATATCGCACATTTTCCTTAAAACTTTTTTTAAAGATCTATTGGCTATAAGAACCCCTTTGTAGATGTATAAAATACTGACCGAGACTATTTGTAATACATTTTTTATAGTTTGTAAGGTTTGAATATGTACGACATCAAAGATATAAAGTATTCTCCTATTAACATTAGTGTCCAAGAAGACTTAACGTCAGGCTCACCTTGCCTGGCTTTCCAGTGATAAGGAGGTTGAGATTTGAGACCATTTGGTGTTACCAAGGGTGTTCTCCCTAAATGTTTATTACTTTCCCTCCACCAAAATGTGAGTACATGTCCTCTAAACTCTACCTTCATAATCCTTACTCTAGTAGTGTAATTAAAATGCGTATTGACTGCAAGGTGAGTAAGATACGAGATACGGGTGGGGAACAAATCCACTCATAGCATCCAAAAAACATAAATACAAAATACCACTTAAATTATATAAAGACTTAATCACATATTATAATAATATTAATTATTACAGATAATATCCCACGGAAACCAACATGTATTTTTATCTTTAGGATAATTGACTTTACATAATTTGACAAAACTTGAAGGATTCCCGAGTTTCACAGGTGGACGGTATTTAGCCGAATGGAACCAACCCACACATTTTCGTATGTCAAGTTAGGCCACTCGCTGGATACATTAGTTTACACTTTCAGAAAAATGCAACCAACCCTTAGAAAATGGGAGATAGCTTTTTTTGTATCTGATATTATCTTGAATGTTGTATCTTCCTTTTAGTTCTCAGCAGAAAAGAACCAAGATAAGTTGTTACTGAGCTAATAATAAATGTATACTTTTGTACTTCAGCAGAAAAAACCCAATATAGAACTAAGTTGGTTTTATTAAGCTGAATCTATAGTAGCACTAGGTGCAGTCGAGATGTTTATTTTATCAGCTGGTTGGTTGCATTATATGAAGGTGTTGAATAATTATGTTAAGTATTTTATGTTCTTGAATATGCTTGTAGGACACTATTGCATCAAAATAGCAAGCGGTCAATATTTGGTGCATATAGCATTTAAAATAATTCAAACTTGGACACTTTAGTTTTTGCACGGGTTACTGACATGACGATCTATATTTATATTAATATTTAGCTAGCATAGTTCAAACACCATCACAATCAATATAGCCATTTCTGTTCTCTAGTACAATGTTCAATAGATAACATCAAAATGCTGTTTTATATGTCTCGGGTTGCCCACCCCTCCCCAATATCCAACCTGACACAACAATGATGATAGGTGGGTCGGGATAGTAATAATTAGTAATTTAACTAATAGGCCTATACTTTTATATATCAATATAGTATCACATGGATTGTGTTAATATTATGTTGGGACCTACTAATTATCTAGAATATGGTAAACTGAATAAAATCATTTAAATATTAAGATTTATAGCTGAATGGACTAGGATTCCAGCCTAGCCATTTTTCATAAAAACACATATGACCAAATTTGACTAAAAACAATGTTTTAAATTACTTATCTGGAACAATTTGAAAACTGTTCTATTTAGAAGCATATACGTGTATAACAAGTTTTTTGTAAGAATCCCAGTAATTAATATTGCAAATATCAACATCAACAACAACCTAAACAATGATACATAATTAAATAGGAATTAAATAAATTAATACAACAAAAATTAACAAATCATATTTATAGAATTATAGAACTAAAACTAGATACTTCACATTCAAATTCACCACTAGTAATAAAGCTTTTCTCTCATAGATAAAGAAATTCCACCACTTAGCTCAGCAACCAGTCTTAATGATATTGAATAGTGAATAAGTGTAGGAGTAAAACCACATTTTGTGTAATGTTATGCAAACTGATTAATTTTTTTGAATCCGTTAATATAGAAAATAACATTGTAAACCGTAAATTTACCACAGAAAAAAAAGAAGAAAATTAATTAGTTGAACATTAGGTAATAAAAATTGGTGAATGAAGTGACCTTAAAATTTTCTTCAAGAACATGCCTTAGTTCATCTTATGACATTATTAATCTTAAAATAAAACATAAAAAAGGAAAACAAGTACAATATTTAATTTCAAGAATTCGCTTGAACTAATAATGTAAGTAGTTGGTAAAGAAATTTCCGTACCAAAACTGATTGAGTTGAAGTCAGTACTGCACCTGATGCCAAGTGATTCAAAGGTTTTCAATCAGTCATTAAAGGGAGGTTGAACAGTTGAAGACAATATTAAAGGCTTTTTTTGTTTGATATTTTATACACTACCACGTCTTACTTCTCATTCATATTACATGCGTTTATGGTAAATACTCTAATGAGGGAAGAAACATTTTAGCGGTACTTTACCTTCATTTATGTGAAAGAAAAGCGGTAAATCAATTAGGGAGTAATATTTAGATGTAGAGGCTGATAATGATCAATTGTGACTCAATTGAATCTTTAAAGATGTATTTCCTTAATTTGCATAACTAAACAGCTATATACCACTTTAAAATACAAACAAAAACTTTACAGTTAAATACAAGCAAACAAAACATGTTTGGATTTAATTGTACTGTTGATTTCCCTCAATATCCAAAGCCGTAAGACAGTAAAACTTTTAGCTAAAGAAACTAACAACTAGGCTATTTTAGGCATTGTAAGACTAGATGAGCTTTAATAAAAGCAAACAGGAAGCAGCCAACAAAATACAAACATATCTAATACAATATTAGTATAGATAATACTATATCGGCATGTAAAAAAGAGTTAAACATGTTGTTAGGCAAAACTAAAATCCATCACAAATTTTTACATCATCATAAATATTAGTATAGATAATACTATATCGGCATGTAAAAAAAGAGTTAAACATGTTGTTAGGCAAAACTAAAATCCATCACAAATTTTTACATCATCATATTCAACTTGACTCCCAAAAACATTTTGATGGTTTGTTGCTTTCCGCTGAATACTGTACAACTTTATGGTGCAATATGACGAGTAACAATTTTTCAAGGTCTTTTATTTTCTACTCATGCACTCACTTAAATTTGATATTTGAGGTTAGGTGCTTGTTTGTAAATAAATGCAAACTACCGCTATAGTGAATGACACATTTCCTCTCAATTTCCTTATCGGAATTAAAATACGAGCACTTATCCCTGGAAGGTAATAGGAAACCCACCTGCGTACTGAGGCACACTGCAGACACCCAGAAGTACCGTGGTTTTTATTAAGTGTCTTGTTACTTTGAAATAAATATGGCGAAGATATAATGGAGAAGAAACCAACCAACTTATGCCTATAGGATTTAAAGCTTTCAATTTAAGTTTTACAACAAACATATAGAATAAAATAAATTAAGGGAAATTATAGGAGATGTAAAATTAGCTAACGTGGAATTAGATTTAAAGCAAATATCATAGTTTTGTGATCAAAGTTAATGGTTAGAAACGTATATCTAACCATCCTTAATTTAATAAGGTTAATATTTAAGTTATTAGGGTGGTAGTGAACAATGTCAAGATACATGAGGAGTTTTGTAGTGATTTTGAATTTACATAGCTTCCGTTTTAATAAATAGGATTATTGTAATGATAGGTTATGTCCCTTAAAGTAGTCGGTGCCCTAAAGAGCCCATCTCACAGACAATCTGGAGTATTAGATCCAAGATCACTGTAAAACTGGAAATGTTATTGAAGCTCTGTTTTATGCATTCTTTATCCATATCTTGAACTAGTTTTATCGAGTCCATCTAATTACACCCTATCTCTTTCAGGTCCATTCTAATGATATCCTCCCATCTGCGTCTAGGTCTTCACAATGATCTCGTCCCATTGGGTTTGCCAGTCAGTATACTAATCATAGTCATAAGACCTCCCATCCACGCTGCATGTACTGCCCAACGTACTCTACTAAGCTTGGACTATCCTAAGAATGTATTGGGTATGTAACTCATAAATATGTAGCCTCATCCGCTCCCCAGTAGTTGTATCAAATGATATGGTAAAATGTCTTCATTTCTTGCAACAGCTTCCATACTATTGCTCAACAAAGTGAAATCATCTGTATATCATAATAACTGCATTATATCGTTTGATGTCGACCCTTCCCAACTCTCTTGCATTACCATAATAATATACTCTAATGCTTGATTTAAAGAGTAATAGGGAAAATGCATCTCCTTGTTTCAACACATTAAGGTTTTTTAAAAGTATCATATAAGTGACATCCAACCCGTACCCTGCCAAGCGTATCGGTCAAACGTACATCAATTGACAAGTATTTTGGGTTTCCCAAATTTAACTAAAATTTTATATAATTTTTTCTTTGGACTGAATTGTAGGTAATTTTAAATCCATGTATAATTGATGAACATGTTTTAATACCACTGTTTTTTCTAAAATTTGCTGAAGTAAAATTTATATCTATCTTCATATATATATGCACACACACGTATATACCGAACGGTTTGTTAGACGTGGTGCTAATAATAATAATATATATATGGTTAAATGTGTAATATTATTTAAAAGATTTAAAGCGGTATTAAATGCTATCTGCGTGGTGAGACGGGCTCTTAAATCTGACATTTGATATATTCTTGCCATGAAAGAATCTAACTAAGCGGTATATTAAATGAACAAAAGGAAATATGGTTGAGGTTTCTCACTTGAAATACATAGAATGCCTTATTACTTTACATACACATACGAAATTTATTCCAGTTGTAAATTGAATAACATTCTAACTGTACAGACATGTGCAGTGCCGGCAATCCCCCTGTGAAAACATAGCGCCGTGAGATAGAATATAACGCAACACGCTGAGCATTTCTGTTTGAAGTCTAGACGTGCTTAAAGGGGACATTCAGTACGTTACAGCCTCTCAAAACGAGTCATAATAATTATTATTGTTCAGCTCTCTAGTGTATCCGTGGGATATGTGCAAACTATTGAATATTACCTTTATAAGACCAAATATCAATGTATATTAAAAATAGAAAAAATTCCATTAGCAGTAATAATTTAAAAAGAATAATTATTTTAAGTTTCTATATTAGAGCAAAGATTTCTTTAAATTATTTGTTTGAAAACCTAATTCAATCAACATTTCCGACATATATTTTTTAAAGATTATTTATGTGCCCAGATACACGTTATACATATTGTCTACCATGTAATAATCTATATAAATATGTGATATGGAAACTTTATATAAAAACAAAAAAATATATATATTTTTAAAATAATTTCAGTGTGTTAAAGGTCCACACTCAAAAATAGTTTTATGAAAAGTCCTATGTATGTTTTAATTAATAAATACCTTTAAAATCAGATTAAGTGACAATTCAAAGGCCCTTTAGTCGTAACGGTGGGTTTTAATTTAAATTAATACTAATATAATTGTTTTCAATTTTGAGTAAATAAAATTGAGATTATTTCCCCTAATTTTCTTGTCAAGTTCATTTCTTTAATAGTATTACGATTACTTGCTTTAAACTAGACAGTAAAATTATTAATAAAACTGAAAATATTTGTGTAATGAGGTGATATAATATATTTAAGAAAATAAAATATTAAGTAGCTATGATAACTAACAAATTGTGTACAATGTATTATTATATAATTTATAAATAAAAATTAGAAAATATTCATCTGTTTAAATTATGATTAAATATAGAATAACATAACTAAGCTTAATAACTATTTAAAATATATATTTTTTCCATTAAGACCGGAAAATAGTTCAAAATAATAGAAAATAGTCATTGGAACTGTTGCAGCTATCATAACTGCTATAATATCTAACTGATAAGAATGATATAGTTATTTTAAAATTATCTAGTCAATTTCATATTTTCAAACAATCGCATTACTAGATAGTGTTTTAACTTCTTTTGTAAATTTATTGTAAGCCTATAAATTTGATTTAAAATTTACAACATATTTAAATGATAGCCTCCAAAATATTTCACCAGGACACATGCATGAAATACTGAGCCAAAACAAAACAAAAACTATAACATTAAAAATCTAGCTCATTACTTTTTAGTTGTACAGGAAACATACATAGATGGAAATAATAATCGAATAAGAAAATAATAATTTATCTTACATACTCTTGGTTTAGAAAAAATAGTTTCCCAAATCAATGCAACAGTGATGCACCATTTTTTCCACTCCCTGTATCTTTATTTAACCGTCCATATCCTTTCTCACTTGGCCATATAAAAATTAATTTTATGATTCTTTCTTTACTCATCTTTTTGTATCAGTATATTTACAGAAAAAGTGCGACCGACGTAGAAACACAAAAAACTAGATATTTTACATACTTGTTGACATACATACACATGATGATGTCATTCTGTTGCCTTCTTTGGCTTTAGTTACCATGGTAACAAAAGAACAATCAGGACGTACCCATGATCTATTATTTTACATTTCTTGTTTTCATGGAAATAGTGATTTTTCTACACCTTCTTGACGTCAATAGTTACCATTGCAACGAAATCTGATATTTTGTATCAAGTGTAAACTAAATACTATAACGCTAAGCTTCACTACTGATATATTACGTTTATAAATAGGATTCAGAGCAAATCTGTCAACAAAACAGTAACAAGACATTTTGCGAGGTGTCAACCACACATCAGAACTACCTCCAAGGTAGGGGGTCACAAAATCAATTGGTTTGAATACTATATTCACGGGAAAGAGGAAGGGGACAAGATAAAACTGTCACACACGTCATAACAGAAGGTTGTTTTTTTTCGCCCTCGTCAGTCCTCTCTATAATTCCAGCCTGTCCAATAATTTACACAACTAATCGCATCACTTTCATTATAAATTCGATCTTATCTACCCGTCGGTAATTTACACCAGTAAACATTAATTTGTTGAAACGTGTCAACCCAAAGCCGCCTTGTGATTATTTCTGTCCGTTTTGGCAGTGATGTATTCGGGCGACAAGCTTGCCGATAGTTGTGAGAGCCTTGTATTAATTTGAGGACATGTGAGATTCCCCTTACTGTGGCAGCGCATTTAAAGTAACATTTAATTTACGTTACCCATGCCATGGGTAACGTTATATAGATAGATATCAAGCACAATCTAGTTTTGCAGCGACGATGCGGTAGGGGTTTGAACCCTGCCTGTGGGTATCGAACTATTGAAATCCAAATGGTTTCCCAAGTTTTATCTACGCAAATGCAGTTTAATTAGTTCTAAACTATACTTTGCTAATTCCAACCACATTGGCTAAGTAAATGTATACAATATATACATAGTATATTTATATGTATACATAGGGTGTACCGTAATATGTCGGACCCACTTTGGCAATGAACAGGAGATACAAAAACAATAAATAAGTTCATATTAGAGGTGTCCCATTTGACTTTATTTCTTAGCTACAGCCATGTGGTCTATGCATGCTGGTGCACGTCCCTATTTTAACCGAGTAGCCAGAAATCTCTTGAACACACAATTGCTTACTAATGAATATAGTTATGGCCCTCTTTAGTTTCAGGCCATAGTGTTAAATATGGCAACTACGCTTGTAGTGACGTCATGAGGTCTAACGTTCTGTTGGTTCTTAAGGAGAATTGTATGAATAGTTAGAGTTTTCTTTCTTTATTGAAAGATGATGAGTCTCTTTAAACCATATTGACAATTATTAATCTAAGAATACATATTTTAAGCCTATCTCTTAACAAAAGTATTTCAGAGGTTGAAACACAACAAATAAACATATAAATAATAATTTATAGTAAATGCTAGGTAAGGATTATTTACAATTTACAAACACGATTATTTTTAAGAAAGTTAAAAAGGGGCACTGGCTTCAAGCCTAGAAGGAGCATTCTTTGTTGCACTAATCCATAGATCCTAGAATCATTTCCAATGTACAGGTGTAGATCCTTAGAAATAATTTTTACAATATTAAGATTGTTATTTATTTGATTACTTTGAACAATTACAAGACTTGGGATATAGAATTTTGAAACATAACTTTTGTAAAGTATTTAACGTGTCTTTTTTCTGAACAAGAATTTTCACTGCCAACTTTATCATTCCTATACTGGATGTAGTTGATCAGAAGTATATTTCCAAGCGTTGACGAGACCAAAGAAAATAATTCACGTAATTACCGTAAAAACAAAGTTAGTAAAGTGATCTCAATATAGTTTCTTGCGAATGTACTTATAAGTCAAACACAGGAAAATTCTTATTTTAGCACTTCAGTCTTACTACCCATTCAGGTTATAATCTTATGTACTAATTACGTTAATCGTTTTAAGGATGAGGATGTTTATATTTATAGGAAGTGTACTCAAATTTACGTGGAGAAAGAGTTGAAAACCATTTTAGAAAATACGCCCTCTGTACACCAGACCAAGATATGAACCTCAATCTACCCGATATCAGTAGTGTAATCTACTGGAAGAGTAGAGCCTTAGACCATGCGGTCACCAAAGCAGGTGCATATGAAAAGTTGCTTCTGATTTTTATTCTGAAAAAACTTGTTTTCAAACTTTTCTGTTATTAAAATCTTAATTATTTTATGTCCATTAACACCAATGCTCAAAATGTTTGTTTATGGTTAGATCATTGAAATAGTTACTATCTGTATCATGGCCAATTAAAAGATCAATGCAACAACTGCATCCAAAATGATCAGACAATTTGTAGAAAATATAAGCATGAATGTACAAAACTGAGGATCCTGGAATCTGTCAGCTTTAAGTTGAATATCACTATTCTCACACATTTTTTAAATCTATTATATTATGTTTTTCTACATGACCCAAGATATGATGCATTAGAAGCGTAAACCACGTACAATTTCAAATTAAGTACTTTTACCCAGAAACAAACATCCCCCACAGTAGAGCAAACTGAACTTTCTAAGCAATACTGCACGTGGCTGTGTTGTTGACAGGCCTCTACGAAGTGTCGCCATACCTCAGTATTCCAGCCTGTCGCTAAATACGGCCGTGATATAGGTCGTGCTGGCTAGCTTAAGCGTTCCCCAGAACAAAATCAGTTATTTTTGTTTTGTTTTGTTGGGCCACCAATTATTTACCCAGTATTGCCAGCATTGAAATACTTCGTTAACTTATACAAAAAGGCTGCTAACGAATACTACAAACACCTGGAAAGAGTGCGGCAATCTATGACAAGATTGCTTGTTTGCTCTTTGGACAAAGGTGGCCATTTGGAGCACACCTTATAAATCTAAGTAGATCCACATTATTGAAATATATATATATATATATACATATATGTATTGTCATCGAACAGCCTCAATTGGAGGGAATGTTTGTTTAAACATCTTATGTTGTGAATGGCGAGTGACATAACGAATGTTACAAGGTTGTTGTGATGATTCAATAAACAAACTAGAGGGACTGACGGAAAAGAAGGTATCAGTAGTCTGAGCTAGAAACCAGGCCAGTGACCCGGTTAAAAGGGGGTGGTCTTGAGCTCCTCGGGGCCGACTGCAGAAAACCGTAATCTAGGAGGTCACGCTGCCTGTCACGGGGCCACGAAGGCTAAGTCGTCGAGTTAATCAAGTACCATTTGTGTCTGCCACTCAAGTCCAGGGAACTAGGTTTGACGACCACGCAAGGAACATTTAGGAGTCAAACAGGCCATTATCTAAACCTCATAACACCTTGATTCGGTAACTCGCTTTTCAATATTCATTAATTTATTCGTTTTATCTAAACTTTTAACATCACATCTTTAATAGTACAGTAGTATTAATAAACCTTTTAAAATCCAATTATAACGTAAGTTATGAACCCACATAATTATTCATATCATCACCCCCTCATCCTCAGCCAGATACATCCTGACAGATCAACCAGGCCCACACATTGAAGCTACAGAAACGATGGGTGGGGGTGACTATATAATATATAAATTAGATACATATATACAATATAGGACCAACGGGTAGTAACAAGTGAAACCACGCCAAAAATATATTTTACGTGAGGTTGACACATTTAAATATATACATTTATTTATATATATTTTTTGCACACCTCACCAGAGATATGACTTAGCGTCAATCACTGTTTCCACAGGCAATTTCAATACATAATTTCCCAGTTTCCTTCCAGACAAAGCAATCAAATATGTATACATTTCCCGAACAAGTCTACATTCAACACCCCTGCTTCATCAGTGTAATTAAAATGCGTGTAGCTTTGACGAGTAGTGAGACGCACAGAACAAACTTATATCATTTAAGCGTTTAAGATTTTTCTTTCTCGCTACCTTACAAGTAGTGAAAGTTTTGTGACCGTAAAAAAAATCCGAACTCAAGATTTTGATAAATGTCACATTTCATAAGCCCTTGAAACCAAAACGTTGTTTTCACAATGCCTTCTGTATGTGTGTGTGTGTGTGTGTGTGTGTGTCTGTCTGTACTCCAGAGTAGAGACTAAACTATTTTACCGATTGGTCTAAAACTTGGTATTTAGAGATTTCATATGGTTGCCCCATGGAATTTTTTGAATTGGATATCGAGCCCTAACATTAAGGGTAGTTTCCTTAAGGGCGAATAAAATAAAAGTTGATTTTAACAATCTCGGCTCTAACGATTTTGATTAAATTTCATTTATAAGCCATTTGCATTACAAACAAAATTGCTATTCTCAATTTTTCATCAAACTTACTTTAAATGCTCCGTACTGATGAGTTTTTTTAAATCATATCTCCGTAACTCTTTGAGATATTAAATGACTTATCATTGCAAATATGTTTATTTATAATAAAAATCATTGTTTTGAAATATATTTTAATAAAACCAATAAATTTCAAGCTATACAACAAATACTTTTATTTTATAAATTTTCGAACACTAAAAGTAAAGTATTGCGACCGTCAAAAAATCTAGCCTGAGATATTGATGTATGTCGACGTTCCATGGCCACCCGAACCCTAAAAGTTGTTTTTATAATGCCATTTCTCTGTGTGTCTGTCCAACCCTAAAATTAAGAGTGCTTTAATAAAGGGCAAAAAGCGAAAACCATTGATTTTTCCCAAATTCGGCTCCAACAATTTTGATTAAAATTCATATTTAGAAGTTGATTAAGATTATAAACAAAATGGCTATTTTCATTTAACCACGAAAATGAATTTACAGAAGTGAAAATTAACATATCTCCATGACTATTTAAGATTCTAAATATATCACTGCAAAATTTTAGTACAGTACACCCTCATTTTTCTGAGCTCCAGTCATCCGGATCCCCAAATATCCGGATCATTATCAGGAAATAACAAAATAAAAAAAGGAAAATACTGTACTGTACAGTAGTGAAATTTGTCACGCTGCTTGGCTGCGAATGGCGATGGTATTTGCTGGCAGGCTGCTCTGCCATTACAAGGTCACATGCCATCCCCAGCCCTGATTCCAATTCATTTTATTCTTGTTTACAGTAGAAATACATTTAAACTTACTGTATTTTTTTACTACAGTACTATAATTTGATTACACTTCACTGTATCATTGCAAAAAATATATAAAAAAAGCTTTTAGAGTAAATTTTGCGTTTTCTTTCGGAACATTGTTTTAAATAAATGATTAATCCAAATATCCAGATCCCTGCATATCCGGATCACTTCCGACACTCATTAATGCGGATAGTTGGAGTTCTACTGTGCTATTAAAAATAAAAACTTGTATTTGAAATATATTTTTTTGTGTAACTTATATTTTATGAGATATTGGCAAATATATTAATACAACTTGTGAGCTTTAGTTATACAGAGATACTACTTAGGTTTTAAAGCAATAATTTTCTAATACTATAGCGCAAGTGAGTAAGTCTCTCAAATGTTGATGTTCTTTTTCCTTTAAAATTTTGGGGGAAATGTTTTTACAACAATTATCTATACCTATCAGTTTATACTCAATATTCAATATTTATTCTTTTTATTGGTCTAAATTTATAACTGAGGAGTTTAATAGTAATGTGATGACCTGAAGATGTACCACCCCTAATACAATTTTGAGAATTTTAACCAAACATTGAGATTTTAATACAAAGTGTTAACACTTGTGGACCAAATACAGATTATTTTTTTTGGTCCAAATATATTCATTAAGAGTTTAATTCTTTAAAAATAAAATCATACAATTTATAAGCGGGAGTAAAAAAAAAGTTTTACGTACGTATAGTGCAATTTGTGGTCAAGTTTGCTATTGTGTATTATCTAGTTTCCCACATATTACGAACTTTGATTAAATATATCAACTTTTAATCAATGGAAAGAGAAAGTCCGTTCGAAGCTTCGTAAAATTTAATTCCATTTTCTAAACACAAGTCTTTTTAATTCATGGAAAGAAACTGAGAAACCATTTGGGAAAATCACTCTGAATAAACCCGGCTGATGTTCAAACAATAACATTCTCTTCATCTTAAAACCAAACCAAACAAATATAATCTTTAATTCATTACTACCAATATGGGTACAGCTTTGTATATGTAGAATTTTAAAATAGTCATTTTTTACTAATATTCTAATACAAGGTCTATAGACTTTTAATTGGGTTAGAAGTCTATAGACCTTGGATTAGAATATTAGTAAAAAATGACTATTTTTACAAATTCTACATATACAAAGCTGTACCCACATTGGTAGTAATGAATTAAAGATTATATTTGTCTGGTTAGGTTTTAAGATGAAGAGAATGTTATGGTTTGAATATTAGCCGGGTTTATTCAGAGTGATTTTCCCAAATGGTTTCTCAGTTTCTTTCCATGAAAATGCCTTAAAATTTCTTCTAAAATTACATCTTATCGTACTATAGTAATTTCGAGTGAATACCCCGTCCGGGTACTATAGTATGTTGGCTGTAAAAAACAAATGAAAAAATATACGGTTATAATATTTGATGTTGATTAGTAATGGATAAAAAGTATATTCACCAAAATAGTTCTTAAATATTTTAGTTTCATAAAATAATTTTACATCTCTTAAGATTTTTTTTGTACTCTTCACAATTTTCTTAAATTAAAAAATAATGAAGTATCAGATAAGCTTGTTCAGAGCTACGTTTCTTCAATGTTGATACTACAGATCTTTAGACATTCACTTATTTTGGGGTGCAACACTTATTAAGATTAATATTGAAATACTGTATTAAAATATGACTTGTGGGGAGGTGGCCAAAATTGAAAATATAAATGGGGAAAATAATCCTCAGTGAACCCAATTGTGATTAGAAAACTAGACTCCCTAGGCAGAGTAACGGGTTAAGAACCCAACCGGTGATTTTTCAGTTTCAAACAAGTCGATAACTTATCTACACTTATATATACCTATGAATAAACATACTTATCTACGCCTATACACATAATTATACCTATACATATACATTAAATATATACATATATACAGACCCCATCTTACAACACGTTAGGACGCTACGCTTTTTAATTACAATAGTACCCGCTTCTGTGGTCATGTGGTCCACGGCGTTACTCTCGCAATAGACTGGCTTGCTAATTACAAGAAGATCGGAGTTTTAATCCCAGACGCGTGTCTTGAGGGTGGTTTTACAAAATGCTTTTATTCTCTCCTTCCAAGAAAATGGGGCTGCACTTGATCTAAATTCAATTTTCCTCATCAATATCACATTAGCGAGTTTAGTACATATGCGTAAGTTATGACCGGAACTAATAGTAAGATGAGATGTTTAGAAATAAACGCTATTTGGGAGGTTTGAGAAAATTATGATAGAGTGTAAATATTTTTGAATTTGCGTGTAGTTATAGTGAATTTAAAAAGATCACACTTCCAGCCATCGGCAGACCAGACTAGATGGAAGAGACATCTAAACCAAGTGCTGATTAGTGCTGCTATTTCACTGAACAAGATTTTGCTCTCTTATGTTTGTAAAATGAAAGCACAGTTTATTACTAATAATGTTCATGTTTATTTGGTAAGGAGAATAATAATTGATAGTAAGGTTATATATTCTTTTTTATTCCATTATCCTTATTTTACATACTTTTATTCTATGACGACGACATGTTTCGGTGATTTTTCACCATCTTCAAGTCTTATTTGTACTAAAGATGATAAATTTTACTTCATACTCATGGAAAGTTTATTAGTTTAATTTTTTTTTCTTACGTCGTGAGTTTTAAAAGTTCAATTCCGGAGAGACGTCAAACCAACACGTTACATCCGGTAATGATCCAAAGACCAGATGGGCATACAGTGATTCCAACTTTTAGAAAAGTGTTTGTCACGCTCATTCCCCCCACTAACCCCATTCAACTTTCAAATTAAGCACATCACATTAATAATGACATTCATTGTGGTACTAAACAAACGTTAAAACAATAATTGGATACCACTCCCCGTCATTGGCTGTGGTCAAAACTAGATTCAATGTATTCAGTATTCATATCGAGGGGTAATAAGCATAATATCCACTAAGCGGACACACACATAACACACACAGCAAACCGAGACAATGTGTACCAATATAATTCTGTAAAATATCAAACAACTCAATTCAACTGTGCAATAAAAGATTTATTTTGTGCCTGCCTTGGGGATATATATTTTTAAGCTCGTTAGTTCACTAATTACGAGCATCACAATAATTTAATGAGAGGTTTGTCTAAACACGCCATTTAGTAGGACTGACAGTAACAGAAAGCTGGTGTAATGATATGGTGGTGTCTATTGTTTTTATGATAGCTTATTGGGTAAAGCTTATCACACCAGTCACTGTTTATCAACAAATACACCTCATACAAAGAATAATAAGATTTTATTTTTTTATTATTTAGAGGAATCGTGGCAGGAAGATACGTTTAAAAAATGTCAAATAGGTCAAGATTTAAAGCATAGGTTTAAATATACATTTATTTTTAGGTAATGTTATTGTGAGAGCTATATAATTTATAGTTTGATGTAAAGATATATGAAAGTGGCTTTAGCATGTTTTTATTAAGACAGAAACCACCATACATTATTACTTTTACAGGAAGACATATGAATTTTATCAAATTTAATTTAATTACTTTATTAACTAGGGATCAAGGAGATACATTTTTAAAGGAAATGAATCCGCATTTGCGTCGGAAGAGTGTGATACACAAACACAGAGAAACAGCATCATGAAAGCATTTTGGTTTGTGTTAGGGTATCATGAAACATCAACATTTATCAAAATATAGAATTATATTTTATTTAACGATCACAATACTTCTCTCAGAGACAATGTGTACCAATATAATTCTGTAAAATATCAAACAACTCAATTCAACTGTGCAATAAAAGATTTATTTTGTGCCTGGGTTGGGGATATATATTTTTAAGCTCTTTAATTCACTAATTACGAGCATCACAATAATTTAATGAGAGTTTTGTCTAAACACGCCATTTAGTAGGGCTGACACTAACAGAAAGCTGGTGTAATGATATGGTGGTGTCTATTGTTTTTATGATAGCTTATTGGGTAAATCATATCACACCAGTCACTGTTTATCAACAAATACACCTCATACGAAGAATAATAAGATTTTATTTTTTATTATTTAGTGAAATCGTGGTAGGAAGATACGTTTAAAAAATGTCTAATAGGTCAAGATTTAAAGCATAGGTTTAACTTTACATGTATTTATAGGTAATGTTATTGATACATCTATATCATTTGTAGTTTGATGTAAAGATATATGAAAGTGGCTTTAGCATGTTTTTATTAAGACAGAAACTACCATGCATTATTACTTTTACAGGAAGACAAATGAATTTTATCAAATTTAATTTAATTACATTATTGACTAGGGATCAAGGAGATACATTTTTAAAGGAAATGAATCCACATTTGCGTGGGAAGAGTGTGATACACAAACACACAGAAACAACATCATGAAAGCATTTTTGTTTGTGTTAGGGTATCATGAAACATCAACATTTATCAAAATATAGAATTATATTTTATTTAACGATCACAATACTTCTCTCATCCGATGGGTCGAAAGAAAAGATATCTATTTCCTAGCTATTTACACATATTTTTACTTTTTCCAAGAGATCTAGAGAAAGTAAAAATAATCATAAATAATTCAGGAAATAGTTCTTACTTTATACTAACCCCTTGGAGTGAGAAGTATTGTGATCTTCAAAAAATTAATCTCAATATGTTGATAATAAATGTCTACGTTTCATGTCTCCCTGAAACAGAAACAAATATTTTCTCGATTCTCTCTGTCTGTTTATATAACCGAAATATGTTTACCGATCAGGCTAAAGCTTGGTGTATATGGTTTTCATGAGGCTCCCCCTAGGAATTATTGGAATCAGATATCCAACCCTAAAATGAAGGCTAGTTTAATAAAAGGAAAAAAGAGATAAAATCGATTTTGCTAAGATCCGCTCTAATGATTTTGATTAAATTTTGTGCCAAGGCATTGTTAAAATCACAAAATATTGGTTATTATTCCTTATCATCCTTTACCCATGAAAATAACTTTAAGTATACTCAATGATGGAAGTTGATCCCATCTCCTTAACTTATCATTGTAAAGATGTAATTCTATTAAAAATAAAAGCTTTTATTAGAGTTTATAGTTTTGTATATTATAATCTAATAGTTTACGAGCCATAAGCAAACATATATAGTTTATTATTTAGGTCTTGGGAAAATTATTGTAAAAATAAAAGTGGTGCCATATATACTTCTATGAGTACGTGTGAAAAAAGGCATTGGTAGTATTATGTTGGTTGCTAGTTATTCCCTAGTGGAGGGTATATAGGAAAATGTGAGAGTGAAATTATTTTTGATTGAGTTCAGTGAAGTCTTGGATGTATGTGAACAATGTTACAGAATTGTATTGTGAGGCGATATGAATGGATGGCTAGGTACCCGAAGAGAGAATTCAGAAATAGTGTTAAAGAGATAATTATGGGGATGACAGGGTAAACGAGAATGTCAATGAGCTGGTGAGTCTGTGTTTGTTGAAAGAAGGTTTGTGTCAAACACATAATTTAAATACAAATATATTCATTTGTATAAAAGGCAATGAAGTGACTCAGGTATTATGATTGATTTTGTGGGTATGATTAGGGACTTGGAGTTGAGTAAAGAAAATTATGAATATGAAACATATGACACCCTTGTGGTCTCCTGCAGGATGAAAGTGTGAGAGCATAATATGAAAGATTGCCGAGTGAAAAATTAATTTTACAAGAGTATGAATTGAATGTAAAAATAAATACTATTGATCTAGTAAATGCTTGAAACAGAATAAAAGAGGCCGTAGCTGAGTGAGCGAAATATCTTTGGGGATCCGTGGTGTTAGGACTTTGCCGGGACCGAGGATTGAACCCCGGCCGCCAGCATAGAAGTCTGACACCTTACCCCTAGACCACCAGGTCACCCATTAGAGTTTATAGTTTTGTATATTATAATCTAATAGTTTACAAGCCATAAGCAAACACACATGTTTCATTATTTCGGTCTTGGGAAAATTATTGTAAAAATAAAAGTGGTGCTATATATACTTATATGAGTACGTGTGAAAAAAGGCATTGGTAGTATTATGTTGGTTGCTAGTTATTCTCTAGTGGAGGGTAAATAGGAAAATGTGAGAGTGAAATGATTTTGGATTGAGTTCAGTGAAGTCGTGGATGTATGTGAACAAAGTTACAGGATTATATTGTGAGGTGATATGAATGGATGGCTAGGTACCCGAAGAGAGAGTTCAGAAAGAGTGTTAAAAAGATAATTATGGGGATGACAGGGTAAACGAGAGTGTCAATGAGCTGGTGAGTCTTTGTTTGTTGGAAAAAGGTTTGTGTCGAACACATAATTTAAGTACAAATATATTAATTTGGTTACAAGGCAATGAAGTGATTCAGGTATTATGATTGATTTTGTGGGTATGATTAGGGACTTGGAGTTGAGTAAAGAAAATTAGGGTTGTGAGTGGAGATGAATATGGAACAGATGACACCCTTGTGGTCTCCTGCAGGATGAAAGTGTGAGAGCGTAATATGAAAGATTGCCGAGTGAAAAATTGATTTTACAAGAGTATGAATTGAATGTAAAAATAAGTACTATTGATCTAGTAAATGCTTGAAACAGAATAAAAGAGGCCGTAGCTGAGGGAGCGAAAGATCTTTGGGGATCCGTGGTGGTAGGAAACTTTAAAAGAGATCCATAGTGAAATAAGAATATGAAAGAAACTGCGTGGGAAAAGAAAGAAGCTAACACAAAATTATTGCCTTGAAGAGTGAAACAGAATATAGGAGGTTGTGGGACATATACAAATAAAAAAACATAAATGCAAAGAAAGAAGTAAAGGACAGTAAGGGACAAATGAGATCATAATAAAGAGAAAGAATGCAGATTAATTTTGAAGGAAATAAAATATTCTGAAATCGGTTAAAGAGAACATAACAAGGATTGCAAGGAAATACCTATGACATTAAAAATTAGTCTGGATACATTCTTTGTAGTATAAACAGTCCAAGAGAGTGATGGAAAGAGTATTTTTAGCAATAATATAGTGAAACAGTAGAGAAAAAACATAAAATTGGGAAAATGCTTTGATGAGTGAAATCTATAATGAGGTTGGGGTGTTAAAATCTATAAAAATGTTAAAGAAAGGCAAAGCTGAGGGCATAGAAGGGATAGCAAGTGAAATTATTAGGTGTGAGGGAACATTTGCCAGATTGTCTGAGTTGTTCTATTGGTGTGCAAGGATTTCTAATGCTCCTAATGACTGTAAGAATGCTGTCATTGTCCCTTTGTACAAAGGCAAAGGCAGTAAAGTGAATGTAAAATGTATAAGGCAAATAGTTCTTTGGTTATTCCGGTTAAAGTTTTTGGGAGAGTCTTAATTGAGAGGGTGCGTGAAAAACTGTGGACAAGATTTGAGTTGTGCAATGAGGTCTCGTAACAAGTAGAGGTTACATGGCCTATATATTAGTATGGCAAAAAGGGATTGAGTATAATAGGAGTCAGGAATAAAGGTATAGTACAGTTGTTGATCTGGAGAAAGCATATGATTGGATGAATAGAAGTATGTTATGGAATGTTCTAAGAGAGTATAGTGTTGATATATTGTGCCAGGGAAATGGATATTAGCCCGCACAATAATGTGACTTTTTCACCTCTCTAGAGATCGTCTATACTTAATGAACTACCCTACTGATTGGTCTCCCCTCGACCTAAATATATATGTGACTGTTTAGAGGTCATCATTAATAAGATTCATTTCGTTCAAATGCAGTTACTAACCATATCAAGAAATTGTAATGATGGGGCTTCACTCGCTTCATGTTTTCTCTCTCTTTTCCTCTCAGAGCATGCGCTTCACCCCTCCACCCCACCCCCAGCTTGATGACCTCGCAGACCTGAGCTGTAGCAGTAAGATGTGATTGGCTGACACCTGTTCTCCTCTTCCTGTTTCCCTCTCAATCAGGAAGTTGATTTAATATACCACTAGAGCGAAATAAGACACACAACTTGTAATAATTTACCCCTGATCGGGTTTCTAACTGTACCTTCTCTACTGTATCCGTTAATCTGAGCAGGCCCTGGCCGGAATGGAGTTCGTTGGAGTCAACGCAGGGGATACCCGTAGCTCGCACCCCGCCACACCTGAATCACCAACTCCACCATAGTCTATTGCTGGTGCACTAGAAGTGTGCCGCCTGCTCTACCACTGGGGTTACTATAACGCTGCGCTGTCACGGCTGATTTTTATGCGTTTGAGTTGGCTCTCGCACAAACTGATTGGTAGCCGGAGTGGCTAATTCTGGTCTACGTACGGTTTGTATCGTTGATCGCTGAGTTGTGTTTCTTTTACTATGTAATTCTAAATGTATAGTGACGAGTAATGCGAATGTTAAGTACCGCCTCAAATGATTTGGGAGCCATAAAGTGCTCGTTTTTCTAAGTCAATCCCCTGGTTAATTGATGTAAGTATTGAGCTAGCTATGCTGATATTATAAAAGTTGCCACAAGAGTCAACTAGGGCATGATAGTTCAATGAGCTGATATAATTTCTGGCCGATATGTACTACTTGTGTTGATTATTGTGCTAAGCGGCTTATCCGCATGAGTTTGAGTTATGTTAGAATTAAGTTTATATACAACCATCACTATGGCTATTTGGCTAATTAACGTTAGATTGGTTGCTTGGCAAAAATATTTGTATTTCTAGGAAGGGAACGTCTTGAGTCACTAGTGGATAGTGCTAGATATGTTTTAATGACCTAATTGGGTATCTTGGCCCTGGATAAATTATCTTGTATTGGGTTAATTTGTGATCCTGTATTTTACTATTTATTATTGGCTCGGACCACTGGCAGTGTCTATATTGTTGTTGCAAGTTTATTTGAAGCCCTTTAGATGGCCTCCTTATGTCATGCACTCATTGTAGTTAGACTTGTTGAGTGTAGCTTGTAGACAAGTTTTGTTCGTGAGTGTGGCCACAATATCTCTTGGCTGTAGATATTTTGCCCTAACTGGGACGAATTATCCCCGTATAAGAGGGACTAGGTTAGTGCCTCCTTATTGGTACTATGATGTTAACTCACTAATAGTTGCCATAGATAGAGTGTTTAATTACTTAGTTACTAGATGCCTAGGTAACTAGGGTTCTTAAGGACCTAAGTGAGCAAAAAAATGATGAGTTGATGATTATGTTATTTGGGGTGCATACATTAAATTAAGCAAGCGCTTTCTTGAGGTATCTTCAAGGGATTTCTTTAAATGTTTATAATTATAGACCCACCACTGTCCACTTTGTTGCATTGAGAGAGTTGTTGGGATTGTCTTATCGGGAGCTTTTTGGATCCTGGATATTGATCCCAAACAGTAATTTTCTTTAATTAACTACTGTTTGCCCATTTGCCTGTACTCACAGGACTCATTGTTCTGGACGTTTTGTTTCCAGTTTATTATGTTTTTCTTTATCAACTTGTGATACCAAAATCTGCAATCTCTTTATATGTATTACAGAAGACAACAGAAACCAAATGTACTATCCTTTATGTCATTTACTGTACTCTGTTTATATGTCTCATTAATAAAATTCTGTAATAATGTATTTATTTCTTTATGTGTTATAACCTTCTCTAAGCCTAAAGGGAGGGTACAATATGATTAGTAAATACAATTATTGCAGTGTATGATTGAAGTTGAATCCTCGCTCCGTCTATCAAGAGAAAGAAGTGATTATTACAATTACAAACAAAGTTAAATAAGGAAGTTTTGGAAAGGATGAGATATGAGAGAAATATATAAGTTTAACAAATTAGTTTAGTATAATGCAAACAAGAGAAATTGAATTAAATATGTATTTAAATAGATTTTATTTCTCACAGTCCATTGTTATTTAAGATAACGGTATTCAGTTATCAGAGTTCTATACTACCAGATAGATAGGAATAGAAATAAGCACCTTGATGACAAGGAACCAACATACGAAAGATAGAACATATGTTTTAGTTTACTGACTCTATAAATTAGGATTCATAATTACAATCAAGGTTAGCTAATCCTAATATTAGATCTGCAGGGTTATTGTGTAACTACAGTACATCAGCTCGAGCGTTGATATCGAAACTTTTCGATAAATCACGGGTAAAAATACCGTATTAGCGATTCTGTATGTACCTCGATTTTGTCGTGGTATCGATGCCGAGTGTTTCCAACAAGATCTAGTTACTCACATAGTGACTTCTCTATTTGCTAAAGTTGGCAACATATATTACCCAAAGCTCATAGCACCTTGCTTACATTACTCTCTTGTTTTTAGTAGCAGATGCTTTAAAAGAACGTTATTTTTATTTTAACTTTAAAATATAATATTATCACGGTCCCTCTGTATTTGGGTACCCGGTAGCCAACCCTAACTACTGTGCTACCGGAGCACACTAGGGGGTTACATGGGCAGGATGGACCCCGAGCGGTAGGGGTTGGGATTGATGGTCTGTGGGGAATGAGGTTAGCGAGTTAATCCCATAGATCTGTTAATTTCTCCGGATAGTTACTAAGCTACTACATGGGTATTAGGAAATTCCCCGTGTCGAGGGAGCACGTGCGATAATGTGACTTGTGAAACTACTTAGAGACCCGGGATTGACTCTCCGGCCGGGGTGAACCGCCAGATCACATGTTAACTCGTCCCTTCTCTACCAATGATTCGACTACACATCCATACAGCATCGCTTCCAACAAACAACCACGTGTGTGTTTCTCACACACCAACCTGCCGATCCCGATTCCCACGAGTCCAAAGGTCCATCCGTCGCATCGTACTCGCTCGTCAACAGGATGAAGCTATATGAGCTATAGGCTGTTCTCAACAGGAAGGCAACCCAATACTCTTGACTTCCAAGGAAATGTATAAGCGTGGGCTAACCTCCTGCCAGAACAAAACCTTACATAATTATGCTCTTACAATATTATTAGTTGGCTTGGAATAATTATTAAGTCTTCACCGTTTAATTAAAAGTTCTCACTGATTGTTTATATGTGTGGCCTTATTTTTTATAATCTTAGGAGTGTTTTTTTTATTCAAGCTTAGGTTAGGTTTAGTTATTTGTCACACATTGTTTCAAGATCTGTAAGAGCATTTTACGCTTATTTAAATATTTTATCATTATAATTTATACCATTTTAATTAATTTACTACCCCTAATGTCTCAAAATATAGAAGAAACGTAAGTAAACACTTTTTCTAAGTTTCAGATTAGATTATTTCATTAACTTATAAACATAAATTCAATAGTACTAATAGTTGCTTAAAGGTAATAGAATTAAGTCTCTTTTAATGACTGGTTATCAAAAACATGTAGACTAGGCCTACTTATAATAATACAAAATAAATACTTACTCTCCAGTTTGGCCTAAGCGTAGAACTATGAACAGTATAATTAATATCTTCTCTAACAAAAAATAAAGTTAAAAAATTTAGAAAATGCAATATAACTTGCCCCAACTTGTAACTAGCTTTAACAACAAACTTTTGTGAACTTTAATACAAATTGTGTTGCCAATTAATTTTTTTAGAAAAGATGATTTTTTAAAATTATTTTACTATAGCAAGAAGACTTGGCGCCTCATGACCGCCCAGATCGATGAGTTGGTGGACTACATGTCCACCCATTCCGACTTGGCTTCTGGCAGGTATAGCTGTGCGATGGGAAATTCCGCAATGTATTGACAATGGGAGGCATTGGGCAAGATACTAGAAGAACATGGGCCCAAAAAAACAGTAGCCCAGTGGAAAACTGTGAGAAATATATATGTTAATTTAATTTTTTAAATATAAATAGGGTATTATACGTGAAAACTGTTCAATTTAAGTGAGTTTCTTAATACAAAAAATCAAAGCAATGATCTTATACTATTATTACACTCAAAATATTATGGTTAATATAATGATACTAAAATGGACTAAATTGTAGCCCTAATTATTGGAAAAGTTTGACATAATGTAGGCTTGCTATTCAAAAACAAACTCAAGTCTCTGGGTACCTCTTGACACGTGACACAACTTAATTTATATTATAGGTCAAGTTTTGTGTCTTTAAAATCCGTATAAACCTTCTGCAGCGACATTTACCTTCTTTTTTTTTCCAAAACAGCTAAAGCTCTTGCAAATGAGTGTAAAACCAATTATAGCAAAAAACTAACTAATGTGTATAAGCCTATACTAAGCTAAAACATATTTCTATAACTCCAAGAAACAAACATAATAATTGTTGACCAGAAATGAATTATGAATCTGTTTTAGGTATGGTGAGATCTCAAAAGCAAGGTGAGAGCCCGCCTTGCTGATGTGAACAGGGCAAACAGGGCCACCGGTAACACAACATATGCACCCCCATTGACGGAACTTGAAAAAAAAAGGTCCTGGCCATTATTGGCACTGCCAGTGCCATCGGTGTTCCAAGTATGGAGGAGCGTGGTCTCTAAGTGGTAGGTATACGAGGTAAGGCTATTAAATAACCGGACTGAAGTCATAACACTTTTTATTCGTCACCAATTACAGCAGAGGTTTTTTCGCCTTCAATGTACTCCCTACACCGCTCCATACGACGTTTCCATTGTTGAAAGCAGTGCTGGAAGTCCTCTTCTGTCAGCTGGTTGAGGTCCTCCGTCACTTTTGCTCTAACTGCATCCACACTTTCAAATCTTGTCCCCTTCAGCGCCGACTTGACCTTGGGAAATATAAAAAGGTCACAGGGGCAAGGTTGGATGAGTACGGTGGATGTTCCAACATGGTGATGCCGTATTTTGCGAGGAACGCTTTCACAGACAAGGCTGAATGGGCTGGTGCATTGTCTTGGTGAAGGATCCAGGGATTTGGTCTTCCACAAATCGGGTCTTAGTTTTCTCACACGCTCACGTAGGGCCATCAGAACCTCGATGTAGAAATGTTGATTGACCATTTGACCCTCAAGAACCCAGTGAACGTAGAAAATGGCATGAATGTCGAAAAAGACAATCATCATTACTTTGAATTTGGATTTGCTAATCCTGGATTTTTTTTCCCTTGGTGAGCTTGGGATCTTCCAATGCATGGATTGCCTCTTTGTTTCGGGATCGTAAGTAAAAAACCACGATTCATCACATGTAATCACCTTGTCTAACAAATCTTGATCAGTGGCGATATTGTTTAGGATGTCAGTACAAATGTTCTGTCTTGATTCCTTTTGCTCGGGCGTGAGGAGTTTCGGAACCATTTTTGCGCAAACCTTCCGCATGTTAAATGATTCTTGCAAAACCTGTCGAACACTTTATTTGTCGATTCCTGTCATTTCAGCAGGCCCTCTGATGCTCAGACGATGATCAGCGCGGATTAATTTACCAATTTTTTCAATGTTTTCATCAGTTTTTTACGTTGAGGGCCGTCCTGGGCACCGATCGTCTTCGGTCGTTTCACGCCCTTCTTTAAACCGTATAAACCACTCAAAAACTTGTGTGCGGGAAAAATATTCATTCCCGTAGACTTCTTTCAACATTGCATAAGCTTCTGTGGCAGTTTTCCCTAGTTTAACAAGAAACTTGAGGTTAACCCGTCGCTCCGTCTTACCACTTGGCATTTTTCCGACGTGCCACTAGTGCGTAGACTAATTCAATCAACTGCTACAGTCAAACTGAGCAACCTGCTGGCTTGTATAGCGAGCTCAGGGTGGGGAAAGGACCATCAGACACAGTCATGATCAAACATGTCGCGGCACGCTCGCAGTTTTCTAGGAGCAGAATCAGTCCGGTTATTTAATAGCCACACCTCGTATGTCCATAATTCATGAAATGTATTTTTCTGAATGGCTACACATATTTGTGTTGCATACAAAGCTATAATTGATTTTAAAAAAATTGTTAAAGTTGATGCCAAAATTCGTGTGTTCTTGTGTTGACATAGAATAATCATGTGTATCTCTATTTTATTAATGAATGTTGTAATTTTGAACTACATGCATGATAAATATAATTTAGATTTTGGTTGAGCCAATTATTTAAGCCTCACATATTTAGGAAAAATTACATATTTGTACAAATTATATATTCATACAAATTTGAGTGTACATGATTAAATATTGAAATACAACCCCAGAATTGCTACTTTTTATATTTATATTATATAAAAATACTATACACTACATTCATACATTTCTTTGGGAATAAAGTGTCTTATTCTACTATATGGGTAAACAAATATAAAAAAAGTGTTTTACTAATGACTTAAGGTTTGTAGATAAAAAATATAGAAATAAGGAAAGTTAAGTACCCACATATGTGGGAAGGTATAGTGGAAAATCATAAGTAAAATACATTAAGTTCACCCAACCTCCAATAGACAAATTGTCAGACCAACCTGACACCTTAGTCCAGCGGCCCTTAGTCAAATGCCATGTGGGCCTCGTGTATTAAAATAAATACACATGCGTTTTGGTAACAGAGCATAGCTACGCCTCTAGCTGGATTTGGTTGCGGCCCACTTGTCGCTCTGTAATCTAAGCTAATGACTCATACGAAAATTCTAGTTAGGACCACTGCCTTAGTCCATGTACACACCCGTTTAGGTTTTAATGTCAAAATGTCTATAAGCCTAACTATTGATTATATGTAAGAAGATACAGTAAAGAAGGATAGAACGCATCCCTTAACCTGCTTCCATCCATAAAAAATACTTCAAAAAGTGAATAAAGGCTATATAAGACATAAACCACCACTTTTTATAATATTCAAGTAAGAATTGTTATGTAATATTTTAATGTTTATTATCATCATTTAAGCAATATTTTAAAATTGCATGTGAGTGATTTGTACAGCTAATTCATAGGTGCCATTTCCTTATTTTTAAAGGCCTTGATGGAGGAACACCCTGTTATTATAGAGATTTCATTCCCTCTTCCATCCGAGGTAGGCCTAATATAAAGATGAAATGTGTTTGTAAATATAGTATAAAACTATATTTAAAACTGTATAAAATATTTTTTTTGTGTACTCTAGTGAATTGCCTCATTTTATATACACTCCATTGGATGGTAGAGTTGTCCAATTATCTTTATTATATATATATATATATGTATGTATGTATTCATGTAGAATACCCCAAATATATATCTTTTTGTTTTTTTATAGCCTGTAGAAAAGATCTTTGAGAAGTGCGTACATTTTTCCCTAGTTCAAATCTTGTGATATAATGCAGCTTTTTATATTATAAAAAGGGTTTTTTTATGTTTACACACAGCTTTACTGTCCATTATATATTTTCATATATATATTTTCAGAAAAAAGGAAGAGACACACAGATGTTGAGGAGCTTGACTCAGCTGTAAAGCTGTTCCAGGGGATACAGGAACGGCAAAACAGTACTAACAAGGTACAGTAGCCCGATGGCTTCTTTGGTGCTGACTGACAGCTCACAGCTAACTTCTGACAGTCAACATTTAGGTATAATACCTAAATGTTGACTGTTAGAATTGACAGCTGCTAAACACATATTTTTGCAGATCATATGGTTCGGCGTAGGGATACAAAATTTGGTCTGATAAAGTTTCAAAGCTTTTAGCTCTCAGCTGTGAGCTGTCAGTCAGCACCAAAGAAGCCGTGGGGCTACTGAAAGTTATATTAAGTTATTAGATGGTGGTATCTATATTAATAGAACATAGTCCAAAGTTTTTTTATTTCTTCTAAATTATTATACTTTGTTTCATGCCCCGTTACTTAACCTGTTCTTTAGCACAAATAAGTTGCTAGGTTATTCGACTATTTGGAAATAACATTTAAGGGGATATTTCAAAGAATCTAATATTCATGTTGTATAATGACCATTATTCAAATTCTCTGTATTTTTAGGAGCTTGCCACTGTGATAAGTAAGTTGTCCTCCGCACAAGAGGGGTTGCAGAGTGTTGCCTCCACCATAGGCGAAGCTGTGGATGCTCAGTTAGAGGCCAGCAATTTACAGGCAGAGGCCAACAGATTGCAGGCAGAGACCAACAGATTACAGGCAGAGAATGACAGATTGCAGACAGAGGCTAACAGCAACATTACTAGGTTNATTTACAGGCAGAGGCCAACAGATTGCAGGCAGAGACCAACAGATTACAGGCAGAGAATGACAGATTGCAGACAGAGGCTAACAGCAACATTACTAGGTTGTTAACTGAGTTCCTCCTTGATCGGTAATTTGCTATTTTCATATTAGATATCATATTCTGAAAATTGAAAAATGACACCTGGACACGGGAATCGAGCCTGGGACCTTCGACTTAGTACGCCAATGCTCTTACCACTGAGCTATCCAGGATTCGTCCCGTACCCATGGTCATTCTTCACTCTTCACTCATAGTTTAAGGCAGAGTCTATGATGGACGTGCAGAAGTACGCAAATACAATTATAATATAATTGTCAAATGGCTGCAACATATGCCAATTACCGAGTCGCGGATGGCTGCGTTGTCTGATGGCTGTGATCTTATATAATCACATATTTATAAGCTGATGATTTATGCACGTCCACCATAGACTCTGCCTTAAGCTATGAGTGAAGAGTGAAGAATCACCATGAGCAAGGGACGAATCTTGGATAGCTCAGTGGTAAGAGCATTAGCGTACTAAGCCGAAGGTACCGGGTTCGATTCCCGTGTTCAGGTGTCATTTTTCAATTTTAAGAATATGATATCTAAATGGTGTTATCCTCACTACAATGCATAAATGATAGCTTCAGCTATTTGATTTATTATTTTCATATTGTTTAGGATATTTTGCATTGAAAATAAGAATCACATAGTTTTTAAGTCATAATTTGGTTCTTAATAAACATAATAGCTATCAAAAATTGTTCAATGTAAAGATGTCAATATAATATATTTTCAACATTAGCTAAACCCATTTCGGGGGCCGCTTTGTTTAACAGCTACACTCATTTTAGACTGGCATAGAAGACGGGGAGGTCGTGGTTGGAGATTGTGGCTCGAGCCCATTCGGGTGCACTTAGGGTGGTTTTTTCCTATAGGGTTTTCCCCCTTTCACTCCGAACAAATGTGGGTGCATTTCTTCTTCATTAAAGCTTCCTGATTCCTAAAAAATTAGCCAAATTTGTACAAAAGTGTATATAGCCCGAACGGGTGGTAAGACGCGCTGCTAAAGACCATTAGTTAAATAGTAACATTTCATTTTTAATAATGGGCATGTCGTCTGATTAAATGATGTTTGTGTTTCCATAAATAAAGTAAATGTGTATATTGAAATTTTATTTCAGGTACCATTGAACATCAATGTGCTGTATTCTCTTTTTATTTTTATTAAAATATTTCTATACCAGAACTCTGTATTTATTTTTATGGTAGATCTAACACAGAATTCCTTTCACGTATACAAATGTTAACCTAATCATATGGTATCTATGGTTTTTGTATGACCAAGTTCACTGCCAATGCGTACATATCTATTTTTGCCAACACTAAACTGGAATAACAGGTTGATGTGTAACCAATCGAACGGGAACACGAGTTAAGGTCCATATTGATATAGTTTTGATACAAAACAACATTTTGGACAAAATAAATGTAACATTATTTAATAAGATATTTGGTTTAATATAATACACATGATTATCTCAATAGTTCTGAACAGTAAGATTATAGTAGTGACATTTGAACTAGAATTTCTCTTAAAATCACAATGTCTATGTCCAAATTCGACTATACTCGTGATTAATATTTAAAATAACTGTTGATATTATCATAGATGGAAAATGTAGATACACATTTCCACTAAAATATTTTATTTTATTTGTCCAAAAAGGTGTTTCGTTAAAAAAAACTTTTAAAATACTAAGAAACCTCGTCGAGCCAAGAAGTGATCCTATGAGCAATGTGACTAGCTGACAAGGAAAGGAGATGATCAGAAAAAATATTGAGAACATTTTTGGACACACACAATATTTAAAGTATTGTAATAGTATAAATTGGTTTCACAATGTTTGCATTGTTGTTTTACATAAATGTGTAAATAAAATTGATAAACATAAGCTTCATCAAGTATTTGAGTTTTTTAAAGTTTCTATTACCAAAAAAAAAGTGACATAACAATAATAATGACATTAATTAAAACCCATTATCCTATACCTGCAAATAAAACTACTTTGGTATTGTAAAAATAAAATTATTTCACACAATGTAACAATTGCACATGAGGCATGACAAATTCAATGGTTGAAATATCGCTCAACCATAGCAACCCTCACTCATCCACCATCATTAGCTACAATGCCATCAACATTTTCATTGGCAAGAGCAATGTCTTGTTCTTCAGAAGCTTCATGTTCATCAAAAGTAAATCTGAAATTTAAATACAACATCGATAATAAAATACTGAAATAAAGTATATACATTAACTTTAGCCCATTTATTGATATATCAATTGGTCAATATAAACTAAGTAAATGTTGAGTATGAGATATACCTTTAGTGGATCATGTTATGTAGAATAACACATGTTGGAATGATCTTTCCAGATTGTGCATGTGCATAATGCAATGTACGGTCTCGAAGCAAGCAGTGGAATATATCTTTTAGCACTCCAAAAAACCTTTCTATAACATTTCTTGCACTACAATTTGTTTCGGTGTAGAGTGCTTCAGGGGTGCCTCGTACAGTATTTGTGATGGGGGTGAGAAGCCATGGTTTTGGTGAATACCCAGAATCCTCGGCACAAACAGCAATTTAAAAGCAATAACTCACAGTTTTCTTAAAACATAAAATATATTTTAATATAAATGTAATATAAAATATACTGCAATGTCTAGTGCAGTGGTTCCAAACCTCTTCCAGCTAACGCCTCTAGTGAACTACCCAGGGACGTAACTAGGATTTCATTTTGGGGGTGAGAGGGGTCCAAGGAAATGTTCCTACTTTCCCCATCCATCCCAACCGCTTTCCACCGCGAACACAGTGCAAGTACACATTTAAATTGTGCTAGATCACAGTTCACATAGCTCAAACAGGCATACCATGGTATTTATAGATTACAGATAGAGTATTTTCAAGCCAGGATACCGTGGAATTGTAACCCTAGCTCTAAAATTAGAGGGGCTCAAATACACGGAAAGAAAATATAATCTAATGTTATTAAAAAAGGTAAATAAACAAATAGGAGTGAGCAGTGTGAATTACTGTTTTGACAATGCATGGGTACATAATACGTCCCCAGTGCATGCAACTCAATCCTAGATGCGGAAAAAACTACGGTCCTCCTTCAATATATATGAACAGGATAAAGTTGAAAGCTAAAAAAAGTGCCTGGTTAATATACTTTCCTAAACCTAGAGATAACATGGCTTAAATATAATATTAAAAGATTGTAAGTCATAAATAGCAAGTTTATTAAATGTATGCCAAATTTTAACAACATGCATAAATTTAGAGAAAATTTAAACTTGTTCCGCATAGATACAATAACAGCAAAGACCTTGAATATGCGCAACTATAAACATCGATATTTTCCAAAAGTAAATACAAATTTAAATGTTTTCATTTAAATACCATATAGATATTACGCAAAATAAAGTTAACTCAATGTCTATGAATACAAAACATAATGCATATAATTACTAAATTTGAATATTACTATAAATAATATTATAGATAATCTCTCCCAAATAAAACATTACCGAATTAAATATGAAATATACTCCACAAGTTAAGTAATTCAAAGTTAATTCAATTTTAATGAATACCAAGCATAACGCATAACATTACTAATTTTAAAGATTCAGAAATAATGTTATTCATGAAATTTGACTATTCTGACATAATGTTATTAACGAACTCTCCCAAGTAAATCCTTACTAAATTAATTGTGAAATATAACTCACAAGTTAAGTAGTTTAAAGTTAATTTCAGGTTCTAGAAAACCAAGAACAATACTAGATTTTATTAATTTATATATTAAAAAAATAGCTGAAAGATAATTTTGAATAGTTACAAGCTTATCATTACGCCGTAAGTGAATTTTTCCTTATATTTTATATAAGTCCTTGAAGCCTCTGCTTCGTCTTACTACTTCCACGCCTAGCCCAAGAGTGCAGTCTATCTTCATGGACGGTCTTTTATATGGTGCACAAAACTCGTTGAACAAGGAGAGACGGGATCAAAAGGGTGGGGATCAAATAGTTTAACTCAACGGAAACGTCTATTTTATTCTAGAAACGTCTATTTTATTCTAGAAACGTCTGACTTATACTGGCCCCTTCCACTCTTCTCATTGTCGTTGGCGGCATTGAGCATGGTGGAGGTCTCTAGCGGGCGAGGTTTGATTCTTGGCTCGGAGCTGGCAGTTGTTCGCGGGATGTTAATGTGGCCAGACGTGTTGTTATTAGTTCGTACACAGCCTGGATGGTGAGATTGGGTAAGAGTAGTTGATGTTGACTTGCCCGTTTTTATTTGACTTGTAGCTAAAATTGATACAGAATAATGTAAAAAATATGATTTATTCAAACTAAAACACACAAAGAAAATATGTAAAAGTTTTCCTGGCTAGCTATCTCACTGAAACTATCCACTATACTTCCCTTATATTTTTAGCTGAGATGTTAATAGTCCATTTATAAATAATAATAACAAAATTACAATGTATAGAGAAAAAAAGCTTTGCTGTCATTTGTGAACCATTACATTTTAAAACCTCATGAATGTTTCAAGTGTTATATTATTTATATTTCTTAGGATCTTGATACATCAAAGGGACATATTAAGACATAATTTTTATTAGAGTTTGGGGGCACATAAAACGTCACAAACTATCATAATATAGAGATCGAAAATGTTAGTAATTACAATACTTTGTCTATGTGAGAAGGTATACAAAACTATTTAAGACATAATATATTTTACTAACCATATCCACTATAATAATTAATACAAACCAATAAGGAAGAAATACTCAATTATTTCCACGTGTAGTCGTTCCATTTCACCCTATATGACACTATTACGCCAAATAAATTGGTCATGCACTGGGCCAGGAAATCTTGCATTGAGATTTATAGCGCGCAAATCTCTATCACATATCTGTAACAAATGGACAAGACTTTATTATAATTTGTGTTTTACAAAATAAAATTTGTTTTTACTAATACTGTACTCGCATAGGTCCTCAGCCCCTGTCTCTCTTCTCCTGTTAAGCTCTAGGTAACTCTCATTATATACTGTTGGATTGCAAGTGACAGGGATGTTGGGGTCATAGCCTGAGTTGGGTGCACCGAAGGTGTTATTTTTTTCCCCACTGTGTCTTACTATCCGTTTGGATTATACACTTTCTAGGGATTATGCTAGGGGATTAGAGATGAGGTAGGTGTAGCTTAGAGGAAGTGCACCTACATTTACATGAAGTGGGAAATTCTTTTATGAAATCCACCCTCAGTGCACCCGACCAGGATCAAACCCACCAAGGTGGTTAGCAAATAACACTAGGGAAAAAATGCAGGATTAAAAATAAATGGCAATGTGAAAAACATAAGAAATAATTTAGTGTCTTTGGTAAGTGTAAAACACATTTCAACAAAGGTGACTTACCACCTGAACATTAATAGAATGATAGCCATGGTGATTGAAGTATTGCTCTTCATGTTCGCATGGAGTTGTGATATCAATATGCGTACAGTCGATCGCCCCAATTACACCTGGGAAAATCTAAGAGAAAAATAAAATAAAAATTATCAAGTATTCGGTGATGTTTTAAACAACTTTAAAAAATTGTGTTATTATTAGAAGATATTTGAAGTAAGCCTAGACCTATACTTAGAAAAATATGGTTTTTAAGAATTTTTTTGTTTTAGTTGAGTGTTCGATAAATGATAACACATAGCCATTGATTGTATAGGCATTAGCATATATTTATAGATTAATAAAAATGCATATAGTCTACAAATAAGAAACCAATATTTATTAGCTAACGATTACTGTCAATATTTATGAAGTTCTTCAATTCGTCAAGGATATTGTCATTGTTGTATGATTTATGATTTAGGGCCTAAAATACTATTGGTTGTATTGACCTAGCTTTTGCAATTTATTGCCTTATTTAAACACATCATAGAAAGTTGTGTGTTAGTTTAATTGAATTTATTCATTATATTAAATGGAGGAATAATACTTATTTTATGTCTTTTTATTATATGTGGGCACTTTAAATAAGAATTTGGGTGGGTTGTGTCTTATTAAAGGCTAATGTAAGGCTTAGGCCTATATTTTCCCTTGCTGTATCCGTTATATTTCCGCTAGAGTTGTAGGGAATACTATCCAACGTGGTTCTAACAGGGCTACGACAGCATTGCAGACAGCATGGACACATAGGCCAGTTGATGTTTGAATCAGATAAATAAAGGCATCTTGTCACACTCCTTTCTGGTAGCCACCTTCGGCAAAAAATCGTATAGCAGCAAGTACCTGCTATCCGATTAAGATTTCATAATAATAAAAATAATGTAGGACTACTTTAGTAAAAACATTCTCAAATTGTTGAGTCTCTCGTTACAGTGTCGTTTCCAGGTCAGTTTGGTGGCCAGCGTAAGTCCCAGGTATTTAACACTGTCCGCCCATCTGATCTGTTCTCCAAACAGTCAAAGTGGGGCTGGCCTGTAGAACATTATTTTTCATGTGAAGAGAACTGATGTGCTCTTCTACATGTTAATACTTATCCTGCAGGTGGTCAGCCAACCCTTCCAACTGCGTCAGGTGCGTCTGGAGTCGCCTCTCCACCAGCTACCCTCGCCACGACTCCGCTACTAAAGCCGTGTCGTCCACATACAGTGCAAACTTGGTGTCTGGGAATTTTGGAATGTCGTTCACATACAGACTGAAGAGCACCGGGCCCACCA
>CABFOW010001943.1:0-32182 GCA_902141385.1 Timema californicum
AGTGAACATTATATAATGCCGTTTGTTTACAGTCGGCCAGACATAAAACTCTAATAAAGATATGTCAGAACATGGAAAGCACAGATTTTGTTTTTAAAGTTCCAAGCGACACTGTGTTTCTTAGAGTGAACATTATATAATGCTGTTTGTTTACGGTCAACCAGACATAAAACTCTATTTATATGACGAGAGTGGAAGTTGTCACTTTGGTTCGCAGATATTTTAGTGACCCCGGCGGCACATATATCTGTTAGCTTACACCGAATTCTTCATAAAGTTGTATAAATGTGTCAAAACGTGGAAGGCATCCATTTGGTTCCTATAGCTTATGTTGGAAAAGTCATTTTGTACATATCAAAGTTTTGGTTAGACTGAACCACCCTTTCAACTTGTCTACAATTTGACATCAATGGTCACAATGGCTTATTGCAGCCCTTCCTCAATAGACTAGACCGATTATACCAGTGACCAGGATATTGGGGTTCAAATCCCTGTAAGGTGTACTAGGGGTGGTCTTCTGTAAATGTTTCCCCTTATTTCTCCATGTAAATTATGATATGTTTCCTCTAAATTCACATCCTTCACTCCTACCTTATTTGTTTAAATATTCGGATAGCCCGAATGGGTAGTAAGACGTGGTGAACTAAAAAGGGGAGGCTATTCATAAAATTCTAGGTCAACCAGCCTCTGACGTGATATTTGTATCTATAACTTTTATAGACACCAGCTCTGTGCAACTCACTGGCCATGCTGAAATTTTATAGATTATGATTATTTTATATACTATTGTGTTGACAGCATGTGATTAGACAGAATAGCTCACTACCGCATAGCCTGACATGCCATAGTTTAAAAAAAAATTGTTGAAATAAGCCAAGGTCACATACAAGGTACTGATATACAAAACACTCAGCCTTATTCACTGCGCTCCTTATGAGCCATCGGGCCATCGGGCAGTGGGGAGAGCCAGTTGCAGTTCTCAGCCATAACAACACTTCCAAGTGAAACAACTCACTTTCCAATTGTTTCATAAAGGGGGTTCAGTCCAAACACAATAGTTCAGTTACCAGCAATCATGCCCTTACTCCCGTTCAATGGACAAACCTTTTCAGACAAGTAGGCCTAACTAGTCGACTATCTGAAGATTATTTACAACTGGACAATTTGCAAACATTAGCTTGAAAAAAAAAGGACCACTTCGCTCTAGGTTTTCTTTGTAATTTGTAGCCTGATTAGGCTGCTTGGGGATTTGGTTTATGGAAATGTGCGTGGGGCTGCTACCTGAACCTAGCTTTGTGACTGCAGGATTAGTGACACTGGAAGGCGATTTATGTCTGTTCTCTAGTAAACAGTTTTTAAAAATGTCTGTTTGATAGCGATGTGGTCACTTAAGACTGCACGTACTACTCGACACAGAAAACATTGCATCTCGTGGCCAAGTACTGCAATCGCTCTAGAGCAGAGGGGTGAGAGGAGCGTTCTAGTACAGTCAGTACCAAATGGAAAACGGGACACAAGTCGTTCATTGGGAATAGTTGGTTTAGCACGCTTGTTTGAAGCCATTTAAAAAAAAACACTTTATGTACCATGTATTTAAAGATGATTAGGTATCTGTAATGTTTGTTAAAAAAAAGGTAAAAATAAAGTAAAAACATTCTACACAAAACTATTGAAAGTCCTAAACTACCGAACTTACACACCCCTCTCATAAGCTGACCGGAGTGTACACGCCAGAACGTCAAGCTAACTACTGATGACATTATCATTGGTCTCCCCCTTTAGTAGTTGACATTCTTTCCACATGCAATGTTTACTGTGTCGAGTAGCAGCGATCCCCGTGTTGAAGGACTCAAGCTCTCCCAATGAGCGCAGCCATTTCAACATGGAGGTTAGGTCATATGGTTTGGTGAATGGATACATGAGATTAGATCTGCTAACATTTGCTTAGTTGTTAGCTACCTACACTCCTTTGGTGAATGGACTATATTATCCACTGGTTACATATAGGGGCGCCACAAAGCAACCCCGCCCGGGCGCGAAATTTACCCCGAGCTGCCCCTGCGTGTGTGTTGTTGGACTAATCCAAATAATGTGTGCAAGGCTCTACCTATATGATACTAGACTAAAGTGATATTTTTGTTCTGGTCACGTTTCGAGTATAGCTGGACTTAATAGAAAGCAAACAAACAGTCTTTACTTAATGAAGTTCACAATGGCCGTGTCTTATAAGATACGCCATTGTAGAACCATGGAAGGTAGGCTTACAAAGTAGATGGATTGTACATACAGTAGCCCCATGGCTTCTTTGGTGCTGACTGACAGCTTACAGCTGACTTATGACAGTCAACATTTAGGTACATACCTAAATTTTGACCGTCAGAAGTGACAGCTGCTAAACACATGTTTTTGCAGATCATATGGTTCGGCGTAGGGATACATACATTTGGTCTGATAACTTTTCAAAGCTTTTAGCTGCCAGTCAGCACCAAAAAGACATGGGACTACTGTACATACAATATCCTAGGGTATTTTATTTTCATATTAATGTTGTTGAATAGTTGCAACAAATTAGGTCTGCAAAATGTAATGAGATGTATAATGAAAGTGATATAATACGAGACATAAACATAAACAGAATTAGACTAATCATAGTTAGAGCCAAAAGTTAATAAAAAGAAATTCAAAAGGAGGGATAGATACTATTGGTTGGCAATGCTAATGTAATTTTTTTTCAATTTTACATTACATTTTTTTCAACAACTGACTCAAGCAAACATTTTTATTTAATTCATAAACATCTCAAAATGCATTAGCCAATTTAAAAAATCGGGGACAAAATAAGTCAGGGACATGGATATTATTTTGGGGACTGCCTCCGAAAATCGGTAACGAATGCTCACCTTATAACAGATTTTCCAAACATAAAATAAAATACATCAAAGGTTCGTAAACTTGCCAACACATAATGATTGCCACACACAAAAAATGTTATTGATCTGCCAAAACCAAATAATGACACGCAACCATTGGCAAGGACTGGCCTAGTTACAATATGAAGCTGTACTCACAATAGTTGTAGCGAAGACAGTCCATGGAATATTCCCGCAGGAAGGTCCTTAATCTTGTTCCCGTACAGTACCCTAAAAACACAAATAGACATTGTTCGTTAGTCATCTTGGAGAGTGCTTTCGTGAGGTCTCATAAAAATGTTCATAAACTTAGACATGACGTTTTTGGACACAAAAACTGGGAATGGAATATATATATATATATATATATATATATATATATATACATATATCATTTCCTAATGTGTTTCCTTCTACACCCTCCAGAAACCCCTAGAGGACATATAAAAGTTAAATCTTACCTACATCCTTATAGAATAGACCAGAGGAATTTAACTTTTTTTGATTCGCGTGCCCCCAGATATAATTTATTATACACTTTGTACTCCCAAAATGAACCAAGCTGCCCAGATAAGAATCACATAAAGGAGAGAAAGAAAAATACTAGCACTTCCAGATTACATGTCCTTACGTCCAGGCTTACGTCTTGTGGCTAACCCTAAATCTGGCCCTGTTTATTCGGTGTTTATCATTAAATAATATGTATTTAAATTTCACGTACCCCCTAAGATGTCTACGCGTACTTCAGGTTGATTGATAATGGTATAGACCACAGGATTGGACCTAACTAAACTGTATTTTCGATTTGTTTTAATTTGATAAAAGTATAATTAATTTATTTAACTTTCAATTTATCTATTTTGCGTAGTAACTGAAAGAAGGTTTATTTTTTTTACAAACAAAGCCCAACTTTCACTTATCGCCGCGCTCAGTTGTATGATCAATCTATCGCAGACAGGCCTAAACCTTCGTTTATATAATTATTATTTACGTTAATCTGTGAATATATGAATGCTATTATGACACGGTTCCGGATGTCATTTGCTCAAAAATCACGAAAGGTCTTAACTGTAACTGGGGCCCGTCACCTTAGCTTAGTTGGTAGTTTGTCTACTGAGTTAGGAGTCCCGGGTTCAATTCCTGGTGTTACCAAAAAATTTGTGAAACGTAAGTTTCCCCTAAGTGCACGTTAAATACCTCAAATAAATGAAAAGGGGGGAGGGGGGACTTGTTGGGATTTACTACAAACCCTGTGATTCATTCATAAAAGCATGGAAGTTGACAACGACGATTTTCTCCTGGGTATAACGACCATTATACTTATAAATAAATAGGTGACCAGGTGATCTACGGGTAAGGTGTCCGACTTCTGTGCTGGGGTCCGGAGTTCAATCCTCGGTCCCTGCACAGATTTATCTGATTGCCAAACCCTTCCTTCACCTCTGACAAGACGTGTATTAATCACAACTTGTGAATGTGGGGAATGCCAGGCCTCCACCATGGTTCAGATCCCACGTTAAACTGTAGGTCCTCCATTTCATCTCACAATCACCCTACCATTACACATTAGCTCGGTCGGTGGCGTGATTAACTTTTTATTTTGCTTAGTACGCCAATATTCAACCAATGATTTTGCCTTAAAATATAAGTGAAGAATTATGACCTTGAGGACGGAATGATTCCTGGATAGCCCGGTGGCAAGATCACTGATGTACTAAGCCAGTGTCCAAGTGTCATTTCTCAACCAACCGGCCTCGTGGTGGAGTGGCCAGTGCACCTAGCTACGAACCTAGGGGTCCCGGGTTTGATTCCCAACTGTATTGGTACCGTCAGTATTTTTCAATTAAGGGGAATGATCCCAATGGCCACCAGGTTTTGGATAATTAGGTTTATATTAGGTTTACGATCATTACCAAACAGCATCACTTCATCTCATTACTGGTACGACGCGACGTTTAGACAACCTCCTATGCTGTACCTTGGGCAAAGCTCTGTGCCAACAGAGCGGCTAATAGTCCACACAAAGGGCGAATGCTTATGGATGTATGTCCTTCCCGGTCTTATACGCCATACGATAAAAAAAATCAGTTTTAAAGAATATAGGCTATATCTTTAGGCAAATTGTATATATACACTAGTGGGCAGGAAGGCCTTGATATAACTCTAAAATACCCTCCCTCAATTACAGTAAACGTATTAGTACTTTTTTTTTATCGCTGTGTCTTACTATCTATTCATGTTATACGCATATAATATGATAGTTACTCTAATCGGGTAGGGATGAGGAAGGAAGCAGTTTGGAGATAATCTACAGATCTAATCAGTATTCCTACCCCGATTTCTAAATCTTAAGTGGTCCAGTCTAACATGAGAGTGACGCCTTAGAACATTTGGCCACTGAAGCATCTTAGTATTTGTATTTAGTGTTAGCGTTTGAGGTTGTCATAATATTTTTTTTTAACTAGATTAAGTTAAGAATCAAATATACAAAACTATTATTTATGCTTTTTAGTGAGGATTACTCCATCAAGATATATTCTGAAAATTGAAAAATGAAACCTGGACATGGAATAGAACCCGGGACCTTTGACTTTGTACGCCAATGCTCTAAAATCACACATTTGTAGCCAACGATTTCCGCACGTCCATCATAGACTCTGCCTTAAAATATGAGTGAAGCATGACCCTGCACACGGGATATTCCTGGATAGCTCAGTGGTTAGAGTATTAGCGTACTAAGCCAAAGGTTCCGGGTTTGATTCCCGTGTCCAGGCGTCATTTTTCAATTTTCAGAATATATTAAGTTAGATTGTGAAACTTATCAATTTAGTAGAAAATGCACGTATAAAGCTTTAGTAATATTTATTACACTGACAGGTAGGCACGCGGACACAAAGCTTGGGTTACTGATAATGCTTTTCCTTTTTTTTTACACTCTCCTTTTACGTAAATGCTGGCACACTACCTCTACATTCTACCTTTAAAAATAAAATTCTGATGGATCAGGCGAGATGTAAGATCTAAAGCACCAAAAAGTTAATAATTATATTTCTAATTCATCTTTTGTTTGTCGTTTACAATCTAATATTAAGAGTACCCATTGCCTATGTTTAAAAAAATATACAAATTAGATTAAAAAGAGAGGGGTAGAAAGCGTTGTTCTTCAATTGATATTGGATTCTTGGAGACGTGATAAAGGTCCATTAAGTACAACAAATACTCAGCTATTTCTTAGGAGAGGGGTGTGTGTATGTGTGTGTGTTCTAACAAGAAAACGAAAACTAGTATCAGCAAAAAGAATTATTAAAAAAAATCTCTAATGAAATTGTCTGTTTAGTGACATTCCTACACCTTAAATCAGTCGGTAGCTTGTCTGCCTACTGAGCTAAGGGTCCCGGGTTCGATTCTCATCATGACCGAAAATTTATCATTGATGAAAATATTGGTTTAGCCTTTCACATTGATAAGTTGATGGCAGGGGACTGGATGTTGTGCCTGTCCTTGTCTTGTTAGATTATAGGCATGGAGCTACGACCGGTCTAGCGAGCCGGCAGTGGAAAAAAAAATTGCTTAAATAAAAAAAACGTCATAGGCTGGAAACAATAATGGATGTAAGAAGTTTGATTAGTGGCACAAAGTGCCACAATACCACCCATCGCACCTTTCGGCTTCCTGGGCAGTAGTGTGTTGTCTAGCCTTGCCAATACCACCATGCCATTTTGTTCTCCGTTATAGAGTTGGGAGAGAGAGAGAGAGAGTGAGAGTGATTGTGCGTGTGTGCGTTCCAAGCTAAGTTGAATTGTTAGACGCGTGAAAGCATACATATTTATTTAGAAACTGTAAGTTAAATACTTACATTTAAGGTGAGCCGGAAGAGATCAAACGCGAGCCAAGGTCAGTATTTTTAGTTTTTATAGTAAAAAACACAACTATGATCAAAATCAAATATTTCTTCAGTAGAGACATTTGATTTAATTTTCTAAACTCAATAATCTCAACGGTTTATGAATAGTTGTCATGAGCATCACAAAGTTTGACCAGGCATTTATATCTCCATTTAAAAAAAGTCCATGTTAAAATACCAACATTATCATGGCACATATTCAAGAATTGTTGAGATTAGGCCTACTACGTTATGTGCTGAAAATTAAACTAAACATACCTTATGAAGTAATAATTATTTTGGCCCAAACAGATATTTTGTTATAAAAAAAATCGCTAACATTTTGATATTAAGTCTAATTTTCTTCCATTCCACCTTAACTGCGGTAAGGTGTCAAGAACACCTGTTGTACATACGATTGGTTGTCGACAATTGGTGTCAGCGGTGGGATGGATCTGAGCTATCTAAGGCACACTACCCCCTCACCCCTGGCTTGCATGCTTGCATTTTAAACACGTGTCACATGGCACGCGGGGGAGAGGTTAGTGAAGGGATACGACGGGGAATGGGGATGTCACAGAAAAAAGCATTACTGCACTCGCTTTGAGGTGCAAATTCGACAAATAGCGCCAACTAACGGAACTACTTCACAAGAAAGGATAGGTTGAGAGTGGTAGGATGGGGGATTTAGAAAAGAGGAGGAGATGCATTATTTCCACTAATGCATGTTCACAAATATGGTGGGACAAAAAAAGGGGGAAGCTATCCAAAAGGGGAAAGAATAAAGAGGTTATCTGGAAATGGAAGAGGAGTTTGATAAAGAAAAGGGTGTTAAAAAGAGAGAACGACTCCATAACAACAACAAAAAATAAAGCAGGAGGGAAAACATATGAATTCAATTTTTTAACATTTTTTTTAAGGGAAGGGTGTGATCCTAGAAGCGATACAAATAATAATAACAAAAGGACCATAATGGAACGAACATGAAATAAAATTCGGAATTAAATTATTTGCTACTGCGATTCTAAATTGGAAGAGTAACTGAGTCGAACGTGTACATCTATTCAAACAATAAATAAAAACAAAAACTAAGGTCGAATATAAATTATTTCCAAATCGTAAAGCTGTAGATGATATTTTGGTATGATGATTAAATTTTGAACAATTTAATTGAAATAATATGACTATGTTTTGCTTTGTGTGTGGCATTGTTGGGTTTATGTGGTGCCATTAAACTTCGGTTTAGAAAATATTATTCGAGTAACAGATGGGAAATAATGTTACGCATAGTAAAGTAAAATAATTTTAGTTTTAATATAAATACATAAGTACTATTTTATATTTATGATTATTATGTGTGGGAAGCGCACACTTTATAAAGATAAGTTAAGAAAACATATGGCTTACAAATTAAGTTACTTACTTAGGCCTAATCTAAAAGAATACTCTTAATAGTAAATAATTAAGTCTGGAACAAATATTTCAAAGTATATTAATGAGTTCCAATGTTCTGGGTGATAGCGAAGTAGCCTATTTAATTTTAAGGTGAGAACAAATACATTTTTGGACATAGCAAGAATCGAACCAAGAACCATTAACTCAATGGCGGGAAACCAACACGCCATCAAATGGGCCCACAAGTGTGATTGTCTTTGACTCTATTATAAGTTGGAGTCGAGTCTCTGACAGAATATTAACTTTAATTATTTCTACAAATCTTGATTATCCGTATCAGCAGAATTATGGTGCATTTACTAAAAATAAAAATTACCTCTATGTCTCCTCTTATCCTATTTCTTTCAAATTAGGTGGTTTAAGTCATTAATGACCAGCAAACTTTAATGCGCTGGAACTGGATGTGTGTATTAGATGTAATGTCCTACTTTAATTTGGTTTGTAAGTCATTTGTTGAAAACATTGTTGTTTAATATTGGCCTATAACAGGGATGGCGATATTTTTCGACCAGTGTGCCACTTAAGAAATAGCTGGATTTTGAACTAATACAGCGTGTCACTTCTTGATAACGTTTTTAAAGATTATTTAAGAATCAAAACATGTTGAATATTATGAAATGTAATAAGCAACTCAAATAAAATGGTTGTAATTATTTTAATAATGACTAGGTTTTAAATAAATAAAATTTATGAAATTAACAAAGTGAGTGTCTTAGACAATATTAATGTCATTAACTTAGAGTAAAAACATCCAAAGTAATACCTTCAAGAGGTAAAAAATAAAATAAATATATGAGCCTATATAAATGTTAAAATAAAAAAAAACATAATCTTTTCCATTTCAATTTGAAATGTGTTCTATTTTATTAACCAAGATATTTATTACCGGTTGATAATTTTGTTTTCAGCAGCACACAGGACGATTTCTAACCGTTGACTGACTTCACAAAGTTTATTGTGACATGTAAATGACAAGTGTATCAAAGTATTTACTTTAAAAAAATAATACCTCGTTGGGCAAGGTTTTATTTGGTGTCAATTTTGTCATGTCGGTGTGTCACCCAGATCTTGTCCGCGTGCCCCCCGAGTGGCGTACCATAGTTTTTCTATCTCGGGCCTATGGAGCGTGTTAAATACCTAAGAAGATAAATAGCAGCCCACATTGGTGGGCAAGAGGAGTAAATGCCAGGCACATCTAGTTCGGTTTTCCGATGATGGTGAGGTCATAATTCTAATCCAGGCTAGGTGTACTGAGGGTGGTGATTCCTAAACGGTTTTACACTCCCCCTCCCCTCAAATGTATGTACATTTCCTCTAAATTCTACCTGTATTATCCCTACCCCATTAACGTAATTAAATGTGGGTAGTCCGGACTAGAAGTATCGTCACCCCACACATAATATTTCACTACGCGTTCAGGCTATAAGTATATATAATAATTACAATAATACCAGCTTAGATGGCCGCCTAGTTTAAGGCATCACTCTCGTAATATACTAGATTGCCGATGACGGGAAGATGGGAGATCAAATCCCGGTCGGGTGTACTGAGGGTGAATTAAAAAATGTTTTCCACGCTCACTCCTAGCAAGTGTGGGTACACTTAATCTAAATTCAGCCTTATTAATCCCTAACACATTAGTGTAATTATTAGTACATAAGAGTATAACCCGAACAATTAGTTTAAGACACCTGTTACGGTGGCCGTGTGGTCTAATGCAGGATTCACACATGAAGCTACGCTACACTACGTTACGCTATGCTACGCTACTCTATGTTATGCTACGCTACGTTATACTGTGCTACATTTTTTCTCGTGTTTCACACAGTGAGCTGTACTACGCTATACTTTGTAAAGTTTAGTAGGTTATTTGAAGTCTTAAAGAAAACATGGTCTTTTGTGGGTCTGTCCGTTGTGCGCATGCACTGCCAAAACATTGCGCGAGTGAGATGTAAAAATCGCCCGGTCCGCGATTTTGCTTGCATAGCGCAGCACAGCGTGATGTGTGAACTGGTTCGTATAAATACTTGGCTAGCGATTTTAAAACATTGTATAGCGTAGCGTATCTTCATGTGTGAGCCCAGCTAAACGCACTGCTCTCGCATATAACGGGGATATCGAGGTTCGAATCTCAGTAGGATGTATTGAGGTTTTTTCCAAAATACTTTTCCATTCTACCTCCACGCAAATGTGGGTACATTTCCTATCAATATAACTCTCCTTAACCCTAAAACCATTAGAGTAATGAGTACATAAGCAAAAAGCCCGAACGGGCAGTAAAACGCGGAGCTAAAAAAATATAAAAAATAGTAAGACGTGGTGTAAAAAAACACTAATGTGCTTGACACGAGAAAAATAGAATTTTAGATGAAATGTCCTCAAATTCACATGGAGGAAGTGTGCCAAACTATTCAGGGAAAAAACCCTTCTATACACCCGACCGGAATGTGAACCCCAAACTTCCCATAACTGGTAAACCAGAATATATGCGCTTGGAATTTATATCGCGTGCTCACTGGAATGGGTATTTTGTAGTAAGACGTGGTGGAAAATTTATATTAATAATAATTTTTATTTTATAGCATTAAAAGTTTGTGTATGGTAATTGCGCAGAGCCCTAACGACACAAACGAGAATCTTGTAAAGTCACACACAGAAATAAAATATTATTACAAACACGCAACGTAAAATGTGATTTAATAATTCAAAAGCGCAGCCGTGCTCTATTTTGTTGAACCCCTCCCATAGCCCCTCTTCCCCCCTCCCTCGCACGCGTCACCATCAAATATTAATGAGTTGCAAATTGGGGCGAGTGTAGCGGAGTGTCGCTAATTCCACCCCACCCCCCCCCAAAAAAAAATCCTTTACCCCTTACCAAATCGTTGTTTGTGTTAATGCGAGCTAATACCAGACATAGCCATCCATGTGCATGTCCCACCCCCTCTTGAAAACTTGTGGGGATGATCGTGTGGTTAGAACGTGGGACTCTTCACGTAAGTTTAGTTTCAATTAATTATTTCAACATTTGAGATACTAATGAATTTATCAAAGGGTTAGTGATAAAAAAAAAGGGGGGGTTTGTTTTTGAACATATATACTGTCGTTAGCGATATGGGAAACCCCACAGCGATATAGTCACAATTACCCCATCAACCCCAAGAATATAGCCTCAACATCCTGCGTCACGATAAATACCGTCTATTGCGAGCCTGGCACAGTAGAACGCGTGGCCATCGAACATGGAACGCCACAACAGATCTGAAGATCCGGTGCAACCAACACTTCCTAGAACGGTACGATGATCATGGACATGATCAGTGAGCCATAATGCTTCAGTCTAGTGACGGGAAGATTTTTGGTTTGAAACTCGATGTCGTCAAATCTTTAGTATTTATGTGAGACAAAAGCGGAGTGATTGTCAAGAGCCTTTTTGTATTACGAAGAAATTAGTAACGTAGTTTGGATGAAATGCACCCAAATTTGATATAAAATATGGAGAGACCCGTTAAAAGTCAAAATTCAAAAAAACCAAACCCAGAGCTTCTGACATAAATTATAAACTCTGTCTCTCGGGCCAGAGTTAAGCGCGTCAGCTACCTCTCCAGCCTACACGCATACTTACAATATTGGGTTAAGGATGATAAAGATAGGATTTAAAGGAGGTATACACTAATTTTCGGGAAGAAATAGTGGGAAACTATTTAATAAAAAAAAACCTTCAGTAGGCCTGCACTCAGCCGGGATTTTAGCCCTGATATCTTCATCGACAATTCAGTATATTGATGACCAGACGTTTTAGACTGCGTGACCACTAGCACTGGTAATAGTCTATCAAGTCCTTGAAAAAAACTATAATTAGTAAAAAAAAGTTTTGTTTCCCTCCCCCTCACTCCTTTAGACGATGTATGTAACTTTATGTACTTGCGATAAAAGTTTGAAAGAATTTGTTTAATTTGTTGCAGCCACTCGATCGGAACGATTCAAATTAACCCCTGATTAAATACAGCCCGAGTCACACAATCAACTTTAGTGCTCTGTAGCCGAAGATACACGCTGTTACAAACTTAACAAGAACCCAGTTTCCTAATTAATGGTAATCCCTCTTTCCGTCTTACTTTTTAGGGACGTGATCACTTTGTAGCGAGAGAGAAAAAGTCCGAAATTATGTTTACCTATGCAGTTGGTAGCAATGACACTAGTCGTATTTTAACATCCTAAGCACAATTCTAATATTTGTTGAAACATTTGTACACTGGGAGACGGGAATCGAACAAATAACTTTGAATAAAGGCTGTGTTTCTGTTGGCACCAAATAGTCTTGACTAAGTCATACTTTCATGTTGACTCTGCCTTAAGGTGGGAGTGTAGCGGACGTAAGAAATGGTATGTGTTCTTGCAGTTTTTATATCAAAACATTTGTGTTAGTCCAAAATAAATAAAATACCACTTCGGTAGAAACATAAAGTTTTAATTATTTTTCACATGGTGATATCAACAGTTCATCTATCATGAAGTATAGCGGCACTAAATTACTAACTTTTTGAACGAAGAGAAAAAGTTGTTTCTTATGTCCCCTAGACTCACCTTAAAATAATCAGGTATGCGTGAATCTCGACACGAGATGAACCAGCAAGAACGCGGTAAGAAACGTTTGGAAACTAAACCCTGGCAGCATGTTACTAGATTTGTGTTACATCATAATTGCTACTATCTGTCAAAATTGACAGCTGTTGATCATATTACTTGATGTATGAATACATAAAAATGGTTTAAGTAACATTTAAAACTATCATATAATGTATTTCCTATGACGTTATTACTATAGTAAACTTTAACGCGCTAAGCCTAAAACAAGGGTCCTACTTTAATGCCTGTGCCTGGTAGTAAGTTTTCCAACATTACTAGTAAAAAAAAGTCTAAGCCAAGTTAAAAAAAATTAAGGGAAATTAATAAATTACCAACATTGAATGATACTTACAGGGTGGTTAAAGATTTCAAGCCATGGAACGCGTCAGAAGAGATTTTAGTTATTTGATTCTTGCTCAAATCTCTGAAAAAAGATAAAAACATAAAATTACCAACCTTACAAAGTAAAACTAAAATACAATTTGACAAATAAAGTTACTTTACTTTTATATTTTCAAAACATGTTTTTAAAACGTTAATCACAAGAACCTGGGGTAGTTCTCTTAATGAATTATTGTACAATCATTTTATGAAGCTAAATTCATCTGTGTTGTAAGTCCCATATGTGCCACTTACATGTATTTAAGGTGGCCACAAACTCTCAAAATAATAACTCTTTGACGTATTCCTAACACAATATCTTAATTTTCTGGAACTAAGCCCATTTTGGTAGCTACTGATAACATTCTTTGAAATATCAAAACATTTTCTATAGTAACTATTTTGTAAAAATAAACATTCCTGAAATAAACAAACAAACCTGATATTGAAATTTATTTTAAAATAAGAAATGACCAAAGCTAGCCATTGGGAATGTATGGAGCGCGAATCAAAAGCAGTGTTTTTTGCTGTTTTTATAGCAATACTTTTTTTTAGCCCAAATAATTCAAATATTGTTTAAGTATGGACATAGAGGTTATTTTTCTTAACAAAGTGATATCAACAGGTTGTTGAATTTTTGTCATGAGCATGGCAGCATCATATGAGAATCTTTTTAAGTGAATATAAAAAGTTGTCGTTAAATTACACCCTTAACAGAGATTCAAGAAATGTTGAGGCCATCGTGTGAAATAAATTAAACTTTATGTTTGTATTAAAGCAATATTTTATTTCTTTTAAAAATAAGTTTTTCTATAAAAAAAACTGTAAAATCACCTTTTCTCGCATCTTCTACATCTCTACCTCAAATTCCCTTACCAATTACAAAATTGCTTTATTCGACTGGTGGTTACACGGTCTTAAGTGTAAGGCACGCAATAGAATGAACTGTTTTATGACCTATATATGATCAAAAAGCACAATATACAACACTAGTTTCGTAAAACATATAAGTGGTAAGACGCAATAGTACATACTTTCTCATATAGCCTACTGTAATTGATTAAATTTGGATTGTTTTTCTTGCAAACACCAGTTATTAGTAAACTACCATTAAATCTATTTTGAAAGCAAATATGGTGTTGTTTATCGTATACAATATTCCCCAGATACTTATTTGAAATAAAATTATTAAAACCCGTTTTGAAAATTTTTGAATAAAAAAAAATCAATTAGCTAACCTTAATTCTAAAGCTAGAATTAAAATCAAAACAATTAAATTTCAAATTTTAATGAAAACCATAAACCATGCAGGCTGTAGTCCCAGGTACTGTCAGACCGACACACACACGATTGTCAGACCCGACAAAGATTCATCATATTATCGAGATAGAAAACCTTCACGATTTCAATACTATCTCTATATGGCAATGTAAAAAATAAATATAAGGCAGCTTTTGATTCCATTGTTCAATGTTCTTATTACAGTTGAATGAATTGGTGGGTTTAAGATTTCATGCTCCATTGTCCCCCTCAAGTTGAAAGCGTTCAACTTACTACTAAATAATTCTCGGTAAGAGAATGAACAGTTGTCACCGTGCTCATTACGGGACCCCCTCCATTGGTTTAGATTTATACGGCGTGTTTATAAACTACTAGAAGACTATTTCATTACATGCTCTTTTAATATTTATAAAAAAAGAAAGCCACGCTCAATAAAACTCGCTGAAACAAAAGAGGGAAAGAACCCTTAAAACATGGCGTCAGACGCGACAAGGTTTGGGCTTTTCTTTAACGGCAACGTGAAACTTCTGCCCACTCCCCTACTGCCCCCTCTTTCCTTAACCCCCTTTCCATCTTCTCTTTTACAATGTAATTTATTACTGGTATTATTCCTCCTGGTTATACAGCCTTAACACCCCCCTCTCCTCTCCATTGCTTTCCTCTCTCGTCTTTCCATTTACAGACCCTTTTCTTCAAATAAATTCCACCCCTTTTCCTCTGTTCCCAAAACTTCCCCTCCCCCCTTAAAATGAATCTGTCTTGGGAATTGTTAATATACCCTCCCGTCTCATTTTAGATGTCTATACGAATTCCCTTGAGACAGTCGCGCTCCTAGCGGTGAGAGTCCCGAAATTACATTGACGGTGGCGGCTTGTCAGTTCACATTATGGCCAAAAGAGTGCAGTGGTTGAGGAGGGTGTGTCACGCGCGCCATCATGTAATACACATGGCTGCCTCCTGAACGAAGACAGCTCGTATCTTTTCTTCATTTCAAAAGTTATCGAATAGTTTTTTTGTAGACGAAGGGTGCGAAAAGATTTCTAACTTATTTCATAGCAAAAATAAGAAATGGTAGAATACATTTTCCCCAAACATTTCAAGTTTTCAAAAGTAAACACAGCTATAAATAGCTTCTAATATGATTAGATTAAACATATAGGTAGTCAACTGTATAATGTATAGAATGTATTTTAATTATTTGACATCTATGAAGCAAAGTGGGAAATCTAAAATTGCCACAACATATTTGATCGCACCAAAAAATAGAAATTTAAGAGTAGTCAAATAGTTATACTCATATTTTTCTTTAGGGCCTAGTTTTCTTATGATTTAGTCATTACTAGCACAAATTTTAAAGCATAACTAAATCTTTATATAAACAACGTTGATCCAATTGTATTTATATTTTTACTGAAAACTATCTAGTTTCACGTGTGAATAATCATTTCGGAAAATTCACGAACATTAAAATAAATAATTTTATTTCCTTTAGAAGTATGTTCAAGTTTGAGTTTGAAGCTCAGTTCTTAAATTGCACAATTTTTAGCCTCGCGAAAATCATATGACGCTATAGTAATAACTAACATATTGATACTAAACTGTGATATATTTTTTTTCAAACTTACATTTTACTCATCCTCTTGTAGGGAGTAAAAGCTTTCGGTGGGATCTCTGTGATGATATTCTGCTCCAGGCGTCTGAAAATAAAATAAAGTTATATAAAGACATTTACAAATTACCTTCATTACTTTCCAACACGCTAACGATAGGAAACATACACACTCCATTATTAGCCTGTTTGTTGATGGGTTCTCTTTTCTTGCATAAAAAAGAGCACTCACTATAAACAATCTTTAATATCGTGAGATAGCGGGAGGAAGGTAGCAAAGTTTAAAATGGCATAAAATTATATTGTACATTCAAAACATATTTTAATACTGATAACGAAGATGTGTCTCTAAAGTGAAAATAGTCAAGTCAACCAGATAGGTACTGTACATAATGGGCTATTACTTACATCGAAGAGAATTTAGTGCTATAATCTAGACAGGGTGTACTGAGGGTGTTATTCCTTATATCTATTTTACAGTTCCCTTTTCACACAAAATGCGGGTATATTTTAAATAAATTATGCCTTCCTCATCCCGACCACATTAAAGATATTAAATGTGATTATCACGGACAGGTAGTATAACGTGGTGGAAAACATAAGAGCTATAAGTTTGTTTTATAAAATCAATAATGGTTTATTTTGTATCGTAACAGGATGGTTATTTAGCGGCTTAATCTACAGGTAAGGGATGAAGAATGTAGGTGTATAGAAAGTAAACCCGATTTAACGTGGATAAAGCATTAAAAAAATATTAATCACACGTGAAAAAACAATCTCCAGTCTATTATGAGTTTGACATCTTAAACTGCGTGACCACTGTTGCGCGGGATTCCCCCACTGTATGTTACCATCCTCTCTTCCCGCTCTACACGTGGGCGTATTTTTTTCTAAGCTCATCACAAGTTTTTTTAGATTAAATCATTACCAGCCTTGCTTCTAAACGAACAACTTTCCACACCTAATTACTACCTCGTTTCCAGATTGGTTCACCCATACACTCGATGTTTTACGTGTTCATTGTTCACTCGCACCTCGACCAAAACGTCAGCATAGGCCAGGGTTCTTAACGAGCCTTTAAATTATTATAATTCATTCAACACCAAGGTTAATAACAATTTGTATTCCAGGTGGCGAGGATTAAAAAGGCGACTTAGACCTTAAAGGAAATAAACCCGTACCATATTGGAGAGGGGGTAGGAAAACCTAAGTGATTGCTCACATGTACGGAGCCACCACCGGTGTCATCGAGCCAAGATTCGAACTCTGATCTCACCGTCACCGGTAATCCTGTCTATTGGAAACCTGACACCTTAGAGACTGCATGGCCACCAGTGCAGGAGGACTTTGGATATAATGCGTTTCATCAGTTGAGCTTCATTTTCACATTTAATTTATTTAAAAAATTATTTTAAATTGATTTTAAAAATAAAAACCATACATTAAATACAATATAGGAATATATGTTTAGTAAATGCTGAGGTGCATGATTCCAGTCTTTAAAATAGTAGGATGTTACAGAAATTAAATATTTTCCTGAAAAACTTTATTTTCTGTATTCTCCTTAACCTAAGCATTTTGATTTATTTTGATCACTTTTTTTCTGACCACACGTGTAGTAATTCCACCGGAAATCACGTGTTTCGATCCTGACTGGCTTTGTATACGTCTTGATCGTTTTAGATAATCATGGGTTATTTATTAATCGTTGCTAAATGATTTTGTATTTTATTAGAGGGGGAGGTCGCTACAGTAGCCCCAGGGCTTCTTTGGTGCTGACTGACAGCTCGCAGCTGACATCTGCTAAACACATGTTTTTTCAGATCATATAATTCGGCGTAGGGATACATAATTTGATTTGGTAACTTTTCAAAGCTTTTAGCTGTCAGTTGTGAGCTGTCAGTCAGCACCAAAGAAGCCATGGGGCTACTGTACATATCCTATCAACGTGTTATGAAGATGTAAATGCATATTAAGTAAATATTACATTTATTAATTTAATTTGATTTATTGAAACACTTTTATTCTTAATTACATATTAGTAAAAAAATGCTTGTGTGTGAGCTAATAAAAGTAAAAATGAAGTGATTATTTCACCTCCATAACTTGTGATTTCTACAGAACGAGTCGAGGATATCGATCACGCATCCACACTTCGTTACTGATAAAAAGTTAAATGTCCTTATCATTTTGATTCACGAAGTTGATTGTTAACCATGCAGCCCTCAGGGAAGGGTCTGCCAATCAGAAGTCAGCCAGGAACGACTTCTCTTCTAACAAATATTCGTGGCAAGGCACCAAACATATACCCCGCACTACAACCCTGGATTGGTGGTTTCTCTTCAACACACATGACATTGTTCTTAATGTCGAACTACCCTGGTTTGAGGAAGTGAAAAGGTGATGGGTGGAATGTCTAATACTGGGAACGTGAGTCCTATACATTTTGGTTAGGCCACTCATAAGTATGTCACATTTCACTTTTCCTTAGAAGTGATACCATTCCAAATATTTTTTTTTGTTTGTTTGTTAATTATTCTATCCTTATTTTAAAACAAAAATTAATTTAAAAATATTAAAATAGGAACTAGTGAGCCTCTTAAGAACATTCGATGAATTAATGTATTTTTAACATGGCTACACTAATGAGTAAGGGTTGAGTTAAGTATAAACTAGAAGAAATGCATACGCGTTTGTGTGAGGATAGAGTAGAACCAGATTTAATATAAAAAAACTACCCAATACATCCGGTTGAGTTTCGTAACCCCAACATACCCGTCATCAGAAAATCCAACAAGAGGAGCTTGATGCCTTTATCAACGTACCTCTCAATTCAAGTGATTTGTAAGACAAGTTTGGCAATTTTTTTTATCTATGTCTTACTTAAAATACGAAATAATAATGACACCAAGTAATAACTATGAAAAGTCTAACTCATTCCTACACATTTCCAATTAGTGGTTTATCACACTCACCCAAGGCGAGTACTGGTGTACTTCCTCTTAGCTACACCTTCACTCATCCCTCCCTCTTAGATTCAATATAAAAAAATCATCACTGCACATTAGATAGTAATTGATTGTTAATGCACCCAAATTTGTTTGAGGAGCAATGCAAAAATCACGATAAAAAATACAGGCTGAAACTATCTGAGTTTGAAGCCCTGACCTATCTTGTCAATGGAGAAACCTTGCAATGCGAGTTTATTGCCTTAGGACAGCTTGGCCAGCGCTAATAATAGTTATATCTAGTGCAATGATACCTAACCACTGGCAGTCCATGTTGAAACAATTCAACATTTTCATCCTGACCGCCTGTAATATTTTATTTAAAAAAATGTATTTAACGTGCACTTTCAGAACCGACTGATTGATTATATCAGTACATGTCCTATGAATTAACTTAATTCTAGAATTTACACAACATCCAGACCCCGGCCGATAATTCATCACTGTGAAAAGGAAACCCAAGTCATCATACCAATCATAAATCTTTCGGCCATGCCGGGAATCAAACCCGGGACCTTTTGTTCAGTAGGCAGACACGCTACCAACTGAGATAGTGTGTCCGACTTTTAATAGTTTAAGGTCCCCAAACACGGCCATTCCCCTCTTGATGCCGGGCTTGTCAGTCGGACTGTTCATTCCAAAACTGATCATACGTGGGTAGTGTCAATCTCGGATTCCAGATTCATTCATAAATAGTTCAAGTAGTCGTCCTTTGCATTAACTTCATGTTCGCGCAAGAGATGCATATATGAAAATTTGTCTATTTTTTGCGGTCAACGTTTACACCAAAAATACCGTTTCTTCTTTATAAACACATCTTATTCTTCTAACAACATCACAATAACCGGTGTAGCACATTTCTCCTTACTGCAACAGTTTTTCACTGCGACGCTTCTCTCAGAACGAATTCTCACGCACACGTAATTTGTGGTTCACAAACAAGGGAACGACGGTCCCTATATGGCTCGTGTGTGGTGAATCGTGGTAAGCCTAGAATGACAGACAATCCTGGCACGTGAAACCTGACTTTAAGCGGGAAATGACCGTGTGTGGAGATCTTTATGGTTCAGTACTGATCCGTATCAGTGGGCACGTAGACTACATTTGAGACTAATCTGGTTTCGTTTACTAGAGACGGGAAGGTCAACGTTTGAATCCCGGCCGGACGTGCTGAGGGTGTTTTTTCTTTATGGTTACTCTCCTTCCACGCAAATCCGGGTATATTTCCTCTAAATTATATCTTTCTCATATCTAACTCATTAGTGCGATTAAATGCAGATAACTCGGATGGGTCGTGAGTGGGATGTGGTGCAAAAAAAAGAAAAGTTAAATTTCAACTTGCTTATAATAAACATTTGAATTAAAAAGTCTAGGGGCTATTTCTAGTTCATGACACTTTTAAGGAAGAGGAGAGCTCATTTTTAAATAAGAAAACGGGACTGCCCCCTGCCACGTGTCTCCCTCCACCATCTTTTTCTTCCCGCCCTTTAACGGCGTGGTCCCAAGCTCTCGACCTTGTATACAAGTGTATAGCTCCTCCGCAATCCGAACCCGGTCATCAATATCAGTCTAGGAGCCGAGGCGGGGCACAGCCCTAGTGACCCCAACGTCTCCATGCCTCACTAAGGAGATAATTATAGGTCCAGAGTTTGGGTTGATAGGCGGATAAATACCACCTTACAACATGTCGTGCGGGAGACGGGCACTTGGGAGGGTCTTGGCCGAGAGATGTTCTCGAGTTGATTTAAGGTTGGCACACACTAGTCTATATTGCATCGTAGTCGGCTCGGTACGTATCTTTAGATGTTGGTGCACACCTGCCTTAACAGAATCGAATCGGCTTGGCTTGGTTGGTATATTTTGATGTTTGTGCACAGCTACCCGCATCGCATTGGTTTCGCTTGATAGGTATATTATGTTTGTGCACAGCTACCCGCATCGCATTGAATCAGCTTGGCTTGGTTGGTATATTTTGATGTTTGTGCACAGCTACCCGCATCGCATTGAATCAGCTTGGCTTGGTTGGTATATTTTGATGTTTGTGCACAGCTATCCACATCGCATTGAATCAGCTTGGCTGGGTTGGTATATTTTGATGTTTGTGCACAGCTACCCGCATCGCATTGGCTTCGCTTGGTAGGTCTGTTTTGATGTTTGTGCATAGCTAGCCGCATCGCATTGAATCAGCTTGGCAGGGTTGGTATATTTTGATGTTTGTGCACAGCTACTAGCATCGCATTGAATCAGCTTGGCTTGGTTGGTATATTTTGATGTTTGTGCACAGCTACCCACATCGCATTGACTCGGCTTGGCTTGGTAGGTATATTTTGATGTTTGTGCACAGCTACCCATATCGCATTGGCTTCTTTGGGTAGATATATTTTGGTGTTTGTGCACAGCTACCCACATCGCATTGAATTGGTAGGTATATTTTGATGTTTATGCACAGTTACCCACATCGTATAGGCTTCGCTTGATAGGTATATTTTGATGTTTGTGCACAGCTATCCACATCGCATTGAATCAGCTTGGCTGGGTTGGTATATTTTGATGTTTGTGCACAGCTACCCGCATCGCATTGGCTTCGCTTGGTAGGTCTGTTTTGATGTTTGTGCATAGCTAGCCGCATCGCATTGAATCAGCTTGGCAGGGTTGGTATATTTTGATGTTTGTGCACAGCTACCCACATCGCATTGGCTTCGCTTGGTAGGTATATTTTGATGTTTGTGCACAGCTACCCACATCGCATTGGCTTCGCTTGGTAGGTATATTAAGTTTGTGCACAGCTACCCACATCGCATTGGCTTCGCTTGGTAGGTATATTTTGATGTTTGTGCAAAGCTACCTGCATCACATTGAATCGACCTATTTATACATTATTTTGTAGACCAACGGGGGAGAATAGAGAAAAACTCAAATAAGGAATATTTTTCAACCTGATGAAGAATGAAATAAGCCGATGTGATTTGCCATGTTGGACGCCTAACCTTAAGGCGTATTGCATCAGCCCGTACCACTCCGCATCTCTCGTAAAATATTCCTCATTTGAGTGTTTCCTTATTCTTTTCCATTCACTGACACAAGGTATGATGAGCGGATTCGATGCGATACTGTCAGGTGTGCACCAACGTCAAAAGATACGTACCAAGCTGAGCCGAGTCAATACGATACTGTCAGGTGTGCACCAACGTCAAAAGATACGTACCAAGCTGAGCCGAGTCAATTCGATACTGTCAGGTGTGCACCAACGTCAAAAGATACGTACCAAGCTGAGCCGAGTCAATACGATACTGTCAGGTGTACACCAACGTCAAAAGATATGTACCAAGCTGAGCCGAGTCAATACGATACTGTCAGGTGTACACCAACGTCAAAAGATACGTACCAAGCTGAGCCGAGTCAATTCGATACTGTCAGGTGTGCACCAATGTCAAAAGATACGTACCAAGCTGAGCCGAGTCAATACGATACTGTCAGGTGTGCACCAACTTTTATTCGATATGTGATACCGTTAGGCTACAGCTTGTCGGTGAACGAACAATTAACTGATTTCTATAAAAAAAAATTATTAGAGGTGTATGATTTACTCATTTACTCAATGATATTAGGAACTCGAAAGTTTATTGCCGCACTTACAAAAGTACACAACCTAACCCTATTGCTTTCATGTCCATTCTAATGTTTATTATTATTATTATTATTATTATTATTATTAGCACCGCGTCTTACTACCCGTTCGGGTTATACGCACTTACGCTATACAGTTTAACGTGGAATCCGAACCATGGTGGAGACCTGGCATTCCTCACATTCACAAGATGTATTGTCAGAGGTGAAGGAAAGAATTTGGTAATCAGATAAATCTTTGCCGGGACCTGGGATTGAACCCCGGCCGCCAGCATACATTCTAATGTTATCTTCCCATCTGCGTCTAGGTCTTCCCAATGGTTTCTTCTCATCGGGTTTGTCAGTCAATAAATACCTTGAAGAAGGCTCTAGAATATCCCATTCACGTTGCATGTCCTGCCCACCTTAATCTACTAGAGTGGATTATCCTTACAATGTCTTGTGATGAGAATATTGTATGTAACTCATCATTATGTAACCTCCTACATTCCCAGTAGCCTCGTCCCTTTTTGGATCAAAGATCTTCTTAAGCACCTTATTTTCAAACATTGTAATTTTTTTTCCCGTTGAGTAAGGTAAGATACCATGTTTCACACCCATAGAGAAACACAGATAAAAGTGTTTTGTATATTTTGAATTTTACATTTCTTGACAGCAGGCCTGTGATTTAACTTTAAAAATAGTGAGACGATGGTTTCCCATCTCAAAAATAATATATTTGTACCCATATCGGTAGGCACGTGAAATAAATGCCAGACACTTATAATGTGGTTCGTCGTTGACGGGGAGGTTGGAGTTCATATACCTGTCAGGTATTCTTGGGGTATTTTTTTCCTTAAAGGTTTTATCAATCTCCCACCAAACCCAAATGCAAGCATTTTTTTTTTTCTAAACTCTTCCCTCCTCCCCCTCATAAAAATAGTGTTCTACTAAAATAATCAACCTCGTTATTTTATCTAAAGGGTACTGGTAGTGCTTTTTTTTTTGCATGCCGGATGTTTGCGTAACCTCAAGTCTATAAAAGATAAACGGTTGGGCACATTTTGGCCAAATTTGGTATTTAAGAATCTTTCTATCTCTCTCACAATGCACGAAGATTGTGAACCAGGTTTAATAGATGGGCATAGCATTAATGTTACTTTACCTAAAGCAACAACTATGATAAGATAGCTATGGGAAACCATGTTTGTAATATAGTTGAGCCTGTTTATTTGAAGAGGAAACATTACAACACAAATTGGTTTGTAGTTTAACTTATAACAAACCATTGTGGATATGAATGAAATAGATACACCCAATCACTTACGGCCTCCTTGATATGTGCCCTTTACCCAGGAACAACCCCCCCTCCTCCCTCTTCCCCCTACTAATTAATGCGCAAATGCCGCACAAAACATTTTAAGTTTGGTTTCTTCCCTATTATTAGTTTATTAGTTTATAGCATTTCTCAGGTAGAGAAAGTATTGTGATTGTAAATAAAACTCAAAATTTTGCCGACGTGTCATAGCCCCCTGAACCGGCCCCGTGGTATGGTGGTAGGTGCACACAGCTACGAGCTTAGGAGTCTGGGGTTCGATTCCCAGTTGGTACCATGGGTATTTTCCCTAAAGGGGAATTATCCCAACGGTCAACAGGGTTTGGTTAGTTAGGCTTATGTTAGGTTTAATATCCCTAATGGCTTCACACCTTTATAATCATTATCAATACCATATCATCTCATTGCGGGTACGACGTGTGAACAACCTCGATCGGTGTAGGCCTACCCTGGGCAACGTTCTTTCTGTGCCACCAGATGGGCTAAAAGTCTACATACACAAGCGACCGAACTAAATTGTGTGTGTATTTATATATATCCCGGTCAAATCTGCAATAAGCAAAAAAAAAAAAAACCTGAACTCAAAAAGGTTTTTTTTTGTGATGCCGTCTGTCTCTTATTGGGCCTGGAGGGTAAACCATTTTACCGATCGGTCTAAAATTTGGTATCTGGGTTTTAATATGGTTCCTCAGAGTTTTTTTTCCTTAACTATGTATCCAACCCTAAAATTAAGGGTAATTTACTTGAGGGTGAAAACTATTTGCAATACTAAATCACTTATCAACCGCCTCGGTGGCGTAGTTGGCTAACGCGCTAGTCATGTTGAGCTCGACTGCTGAGGATGGGGAGATCGAGGTTCGAATCTCGGTCGGGTGAACTGGGAGTAGCTTTTCCTAAATGGTTTTCCACTCTCCCTCCACCCAAATACGGGTTCATTTAATCTAATTTAACCTTCCCAATTCCTAATCCATTAGCGTAATTAGTACTTAAAGCGTGTAACCCAAACGGGTAGTAAGACGTGGTGCTAAATAATAATGATAATAATAAAATCACCTATCTTTGAAAAGTTGTGGTACTATTAAAACAAAACTTTAATTTGAAATATATTTTTATAAAAACCATAGTTTCTGATATATTGGCAAATTTATATTTGTTAAATCAAAGTCTGGGACCTTTATTATTACTCTCATTGGAAGATGTTACTCTTCTCTAACTATGATTCTGCAATAATCTCTAATATTTCGTTTCACTTATGAGTTTTGAGTACGTATCTCCAGTTTTAGACAAGAGAGTGAAAAAGTCTGTGAGGTGCTCGGTAACATTTATTTTATTACATTTTTCAAAATCTTTTTAGATAAAGAAAGCTTCTGACTGGAAAGAATGTTAAACTGACGCAGTCTTTTCATTTTTTACAATCCTTTTCCTAAATTGGGGTCATGGAGAAGGGGGCAGGAGGATAGTCTGAAGAATTATGTGTGTGTTTGTTTATTTAATCAACGCAATAAAAATTGGTGTCACATTTATTAGCCCATTCGGCCGTAAAGAACTGAGCTTGGGAACCCGTCAGATGAAAGGGCGCAGGGAGAAGTGCTGTGCGAGCGTTTTTAACGAGCTGTAAAATGTGTCCATCATTTGAATAAAGTGAAGCCAACCAGTCTTGCCCAACAACAGATTGAGATCGTTGAGCGGGTATTTAAACTGTGTTCGAGAGGTACCACTACATTGAATTCACCTTCATTCTACAACATGCTCAAATTTAAGATCTAAAAAAAATAATTACGATTGGAAAGAAGTAATCGAGTATACTTTAAATAAAAAAATTATCCTGGGAACGGGACGAATCTTGGATAACTCAGTGTTTAAAGCATTGGCGTATTAGGTCAAAGGTCCCGGGTCCGATTCCCGTGTCTACCAGGTGTAATTTTTAAATTTAAAGTGTTAGGTATCTAAGTACGGCTTTAACCATAACTAACAAATATAATTGTTTGGTTATTTAATACACCTCGTCTTACCACTCCTCCGGGCTGTGAGAGTTTTTAATCAAGTCAATGGATAGAACTGAAAAAGGTTGAATTCAAAAGTAAATGTATCCGCTTTTGCGTGGAGGGAGAATGTCAAATGAATAAGAATAAACTTCGAACGCCAAGCTAAAATCAGAACACCAACCTTACCGTTACCATCATACCAAACTCGACGAGCCTGACATTTGGCCCACGCGCCCACCGATATAAGCTGGACTGTAATCAACAAGATCGCTGGTGACGGGGAAGTTTGGTTCGATTATCAGCTGAGTGTACTGGGGATGATTTCCCACATGTGATTTATCACTATGGTTATCCCATTCCCCATCTATGCTAATGCGGGGGCATATCCTATAACTACTTTCCTTATCTCTATCTCACATTGTAGTTACGTCAATAAAGTCGTGTGGAAAGCGGTGAAAACCAGAGTTTATCACTAGAATTCTACTTGATATTTATTTAACATGATTCACAATACAGTATAGGGGCGTGACTTCAAACATTTTCTGTACCACCTTATTGGTAGAACTCAAATTAATTTTGATGTTAAAATAACTTAAAATATATTATTTCTTGACCATTAACACCCTGAAATTTTATAGTAGCACCCTTGTGCACTTTTTACCCATTTAGTTTGTGACATCCTGTATACTGTAGTAACCTTCAGTCAATGTTGGCTAGCTTTTAAATTACTCATAAAAAGGTTCTTTATACGCCTATCCAACAATAGATGAAATTCTAGTCATTATTAATTCACAATGTTGCTTGGGTGTGTGTTCTTTCATTTAAGTGCCTTACATGACTTGCTAATTTAGCACTCATATAACATGCAAACATGATCTATAAAGCTCATGATATATAGCACAAAGCTGGGCCAGAATATTTTGATAGAAAGCTGGACCAGCCTTAAGGGGGCCGCCTTCTGGAGCGCTTAGACACGTTTCAAACGTCCAGACATTGTTATTTCAGCATATGGATCAGGCCAAAATGGAGGTCGTTCTCAAACAAAAAAATTTCAACAGTTTCACAACAGAACATTCTAAAATAATTAGGGATTGTTTTATTAATTTTATGCGTCATAACTTCCATTCCTATAGTAAATACCGTAGTGTGAGGATATTTTTCTTCAAATTGGTGATGCTCTTAACCGCGGACCCAAAATCACCAAGCTCAAATTTATCATTTTAACTAATATGTTTCGTGGGATATTTGGCGTAACCCACTGCACAGACAAATGCGTCAGTCTCATCTTGTCCGGTTGGTAGATAACATGGATATCAGGGATCAAATCCCGGCCCCATGTACTGATCTGATTGTTTCCATAAATAGTTTTCCCACTTTACCTACACGCAAATACTAGCACCCTCCCTCTAAATTTCTACCTTCCTCATTCTTACCTCATAAGTGTAAATACAAGAAAAGCCCGAATGTATAGTAAGACATAGAGCAAGTAAAATAAAAGGAGTTCTCCGGGTTTAAAAAAACGATAATGTAAATATATCATTATTAATAACAATGGGGGCGCATGGTTTAAGGCGTCCCTCTCACAAGAGATTAGATTGCTGGTGACCGAGAGATAAGTGTTCCAATCCCGGTCGGGTGTAATGAGTTTGATTTTTCCTAAGTGGTTTTCCACTCTCACTCCACGCAAATGTGGTTACATTTCCTTTAAATTCAACTCTTTCCACCCCTACCACATTAGCGTAATTAGTAAGTGTGCGTACAGCCCGAACAGGTAGTAAGACGCAGTGCAAAAATAGAATTAGTAATGTTAAATGATGTTCTACTATGGTATACAAAGCTGATTATGAGTTTGTCTGACATAATTTAGATATGTTGACCTATATTGTAAAGTTATAGCTATCAAAAAGTCACCAACTGCCTTTGGAATTCAAACGAAAAGGAATGACATCTTTTTAGAATGTTATGTACAGTATATAATATGTATTAATTTGGTATTTTTTTAAAGTTTCAGGTTGAGCGGTCCCAACTATAACAAATTGTATATGATTTATAGCAGAATAAAGTGACTTAATTCTTTTATAGTTTGACTATTATATGCTTGAGTACACTGCTAACTTCACTAAATAATGGCTAGACACCTCGTGTTAAGCTCCAATTGGGAATAAATCAATTAGAAGTAAACTTAATGAAGTGTATTCGGTCGTGGACAGAGCTTGAATTTAAGGTAATGCAAATGTGGATTTACCTGTCATGAGATGAGAGAACTGTCGGCCTCATATACGAGGTCACCCCACCTTCCCCTATATCACGGCAGGTGGGCCCGGCCTGCAATAATTCTAGTTAAGAACGACATGTGACGAGGGAACATGGGGTTAAAAGGGGAGGGTGTCGTGGGTTTTCAGGATGAGGGCTCTTGATTGTGTGAGATGGAGGTCGACAGAGCAAACCAACCAAAAATGAGTGTCCTTCCACTCAAAATGTCAGCGATATTCACACGGTTAGCGTGTGGATCTTTTTAAACAATTTTTTCCACTAAAAATATAGGTATACATATACTTTTTTAATGGAAACGCTAGAAATTATATTAACCAAGTTCTATTTTTAAAATGAGTTTACAATTTGTATTATTATAATAAGAGTTTTGAGATATAGAGAACCATTTAAATTAAATGCACCCGCATAAGTGTGGAGAGAGGATGGTAACACCAAAGAAAAAATCACATGGCCAAAATTCGAGCCTCAATGACAATAAAGTACGAGGCAAGTATAACGTCTCAAGCAGCTCAACCGCCACTACTGGAGGTATATCTTAAAAAAACAACAATTAACTACGTTTAACATGATAGCTATCAACGATTTGATCTACCGAGTATGGATGAGAAAGGTTATTTAGAATGAATTAATCCACATTAGCGTGGATAGAAGGTGGTAAAATCACATACTTTAATGTGAAACCACCCCCTAGAGTGGACACAACTGAGAATCGAACCTCTAACTCCCATAACACCGCGAGGGATGGGAGTCTACTGTAATATCTACTCCCCTCCTATTCTTTTCATAATCTCAACGATAGGGATAGAATTGGACATTATAGCACTATTAACCGTATCGGTGGGAACGAGGGCCAAGGAGTAAGACTCATCGGGTCGGGGTTGCTAACAACCAGCGGGTTGAGGTTAGAATTTCGGCTGGAGTGTATTGAGAGTGGCTTTTCCTAAATTGTTTCCCACTCTTCCTCCACACAAATTCATGTACATTTCACTTTAGTTCAACCTTAATAATACTTACCTCACTATAAGATGGGTAGCAATACGCGGCGCACAAACAAATATTTACATCCTAGAATAGTCCCTTAAGGCACCTCTCTCTGAGTGACCAATTCGGCAATTCATAGTTCCTCGATGTCGCCCTCCGCTCTTAGAAAATATGAGGACATAAAGTTTTACTGGAGGAATAACTTCTCTTAGACACCCACATTTTATTTGATCAAACTATCGTGGCTCTAATCTTTATACGCTCATGGCCATCCACGCAAGGGAACCAGTTTGAGTAAAGTTAGAAACATTCACTTCTAAAACGATTATAACTCCCAGATAACGTATGTTATTAGGTATTTAAGACGAGGGTTTAGCTCTTAAACACAGAATACTGGTCACACAGACATGACTTGAAGTTGAGCAGCTCTAAATTAACCCGGATGGCACGATACAGAGATTAGGAAACACGTGACTAGAGACCGGTCCAACGGCAAAGTGGACCTTGCCACAGCGATATAGTTTTCTTTAGTTCTATTAAATGTTTTCCCACCCGTACTAACTACGTACTTACTTCCCGTCTTGGATACCCACATGTTTAAGGCCTACTATAATGCTCCATACACGCGGGAGATGTTTTAGCATTTCATAACAAGGAGAATTAGCTCATTTCCTTAAAGCAAATGGCCGTTTTCATTTGGCGTGGAAATGCAGAGACATGGGAACAAACGGTTATCTTCAAGAATTTTTATTGTTTTGCAATTTTCTTTTCAGAAACGTTTTGTTCAAGAATAGAAGCATGTTGATTAAGCTATACTTTTTATATACAAACTTCCTCTATAATTTTAACAATGATCAAATATTGATAAAATTGATATTTTTCAATAGAAAACTGCCGGCTTCATAAAAAAAATGTAACAATTAATAAACATCGATACATCATCTTAGAAGGGGTGTTGAAAATATTGACATAAAAATTTCACTCGTTCTCGAGAAAACTATGACCATACCTATGATTTTTCAGCAAGACCTGTCCAATAGCTAGCGCCATCTACGGTTTACGTGACCCATCTGTTCTTGTTGGCGCGGAAGGGTACTTTAGTCTGTTGTGAAGCCACGCCAGGCCTTTCACTTTCCCGGCCACCATCCCACAAAATAGGTTTTAGACTTGCACTCGAGAGGGCCAAGGGCCTTAAAGGATATTTCGCACGAAATCTCGCAGTTCTGACATCTAAATAAATGGTTAAAACTCACAATCGAGCCTTACCAAATAAGTGGCCACCATCGGCTAGCGAATAAAGTGACAACTTATGCAGATAGAGGGTGTCATGCGGTTAGCACAATTAATCCTCCGGCCGTTAATCTCAGTTTTATAGACTGGAGCCCTTAGTTTTTAATTCAAGGAGCTCCTGATTTGTCCTCACGAAGCTGAGTTTGACACAGTTCCAGACCCCCTTCTTTCACAGAAATATGTGAGAGCACGGGAAATCTAACCCGGGACCTTTGACTCTGTAGCCAAGATCTCTTACCACTTGACCACATGGAGTAATTTTTTTACAAGGCAACACCAAATATTTAAAAATAATGGAGGATTGTTTGAGTAGTTTTGATCTGTGGTGAACCAAGTGGGAAAGGGGGGATCAGGTAGGTAATTTTACCTTTTTTGACCCTCAATCTAAGACATTAAATATATTAAATAACAATTAAAACAAAAATAGAGCACTGAAGATGGGCCATGTGAATAGGCTGAATTTAAAGATCAGGCTTATGACTTGATATTCTAAAGGAAAATTATGTTGTTACACTAATTGAAAGTGCACCTAAAATTTTCTAATGGAAAAAAGGTATAGAACTAATATAATCAATACATTATAATTATGTTCATTGTCTCCAAAAAGGGAATTTCTAGGTGCACCACTGCTTTAGAAACTTCATAATAACCATTTTATTGCAAAGCGCCTCGCCGTAAATTATCTTCAAGAAGGCGGTACCCTTAAAACCTCTTCTCTATGGTACATACGTATTAAAGATAAAACCAGGCGTTGCATTTCAGTGCTGTTACCTGCATTTTTTTAATTAGAAAAGAGTGGAATATACTAGTGAAACAATTTTATCAAATTTAAAAAAAAATACAACAAAACTGAAAATACACACATAAATTAAAATGAAAAATGTAAATGGATGCTATGCTAACGGTTATATAGCGAATAATGCAGACAACAACACTACGATGCAATTTCTGGTTCAAGAGTGATAGTTTATCCAATAGCCTGGTTAATAGGCCGAGTGGTGGGTTATTAAGTTGCGGATGTAAGAGACGTGAGAAAAGGCAGGTGCTTTTGCATTTTTTAAAAGTAAAAATGTTTGATCAAATTAAATCAAATGCTGCTTTAGTAGAAACATGTAGTTTAATTTTCTACACACGGTGACATCGATAGTGCTTAAATATCTGCCAATATGTCCTGGAATTTAATTACAATACTTTTTATTTATTTTTTTATTTCATAAGTAAATTTTATTTATCTACTTAAATTTCTAGTGATACACACACATATAAAAACAAGATAAGAACTATTACTTTCACCAACCCCTAGGGGTTCTCCAAAGAAAAATTATAACGATACAAATAAAAGTTTCTCTGACTTAGACATCCCCAAAATAGGGCACAAATCAAATATGGTGGGGGGGTTGATACCCACCCGCACAACACATATAACCTGGTTGGTCTTTTACTACGTAGGTGCCCTTCTCCGCAACACTGGGCGACCCGTGCACTTCACATAGATCTCGGCCTCGAGGCCGGCATCACCCGCTATCTGGCATCCCCTCCCAGTCTCACACGACTAGAA
>CABFOW010001943.1:32235-43140 GCA_902141385.1 Timema californicum
GGGGGGGGGGGTGTCACGACTCCCCAGATTCGACTCCGAGGTCACCTGCCGACGTCGACGAAGAGGTTCACGACGCCGTCCCTTATTCGGCAGTAGGGATGGCCAGGAGCGTCGTAATCGCCGATGCCCCTGACGATCATGTTGGAGCTAGCCTGCGCCCGACTGAAAAACCTTTCCGCTAGCCCACGGATACGGCTGTCCAAGGATGGGAGGCCTGACATGGTCTGGAGAACGCGGTTTGGGATGCGGGGCGGAGCCCCGAGGATCAGACGAAGGAACCGGTGGTATACAGAACGGAAATGATTGTATCTGTATCTAGGTAGATAGGAAAACACGGGAGCGGAATAGAGCAAGGATGGACATCACACAGAGAAGAAAAAGTCTGATCTTGTGACCGTATTCCAGCGGACTGACCGGGCGTAAAAGAGGAGCCAGCTTCAACATTATGTCCCTGGCCCTATCCGCCGCCGAACGTAGGTGCGGGTCCCAACTGCATTTCAAGTCCAGGGTCACCCCCAGCCACCGGACTGTAGGCGACCACTGGACCGCGGTACCCTCCACACGAAGTGGCTGCAGGGGGCCCGTTCCCCGACGTGTGAACATGATAGCTTGCGTCTTGGTGAATTGGATGGCGAGGGACCGGGTCTGAAGAAAGGCTAACAGGCCCCGCAACACGAAGGTAAGTTTAACACTTTTTCTTAGTTTAGAAAAAATCTTATCTAATATTCCTATACTCATGACAGAATGTATTCAATAACTGTTTGTATCATCATGCGAAGAAAATTAAACTTTGTCCTTCTACTGGAGCAGTATTTTATCTACTTTAGCCACAAAAAAAAGTGTTGAAATAAAAACTGCAAAAACACTTACCTTTTATCGCATTCCCTACGTCCCTACCTGAAGGGCGATGGGTGTACTCACAGCTCAGAGGTAGCCGCGGGCATTTCGTCTGGGACCTGCGTCAGCTCCTTCTCTTGGCAGTCCACGATACCATTGGCACACCTGCATGGATGCGGGCATTGAGGCTCACTTGCGCACTCTCCGCTAGGGCGCTCCACGAGACCTGCAACAGGAAGATAAGGCCTCAAGCCTCTGGTCCAGGTAGCCAGGGATAATTTCTACTGATAGATTCAACATTTATCATGGAAAATAAATTTTTAATATACATGTACCAATTCTAGTGGGCTTGTGGTCAAAATGTTGGACTCACATAGTCTGATTTGCCGGTGATGGGGAGATCGGGGTTAGAATCATGGCCGGAGGTACTGAGAGGGTCTTTTTTTACCCTTATTTCACGTAGGCATGGGTAAATTTCCAATAAATTCAACCTTCCTCATACTTCAGTGTAATTAATATATACATTTATATAGTCTACTCTTACAGCTCGAATAAGTAGTAAAAATTATAGTTTTTTCAAATGGCTTTAAAGATTTTATTTAAAATTGATATAGGGAAAATATTTTCCATGATAAATAATGCTTTATTCTTGTTTTTGGGAGAAACATTAATTTAAGCATACCTAAATTATTGATAACTAATTTTTTTAATGTGAAACGTTCATAAATTGCTCAAATAATTATGTTTAAACTTTATATTTGAAGTGTGATTTTTTTTCAGGAGGAAAGCTTTTTGCCCTAAAATATAAATGAATAATAATCTGATGGCTTAGCTATTTAATCCATTATTTAAAGGTAATTTACTGATCATCAATTTTTGACAATCATGTTATAGCCTATAATATAAGGTATTCTTTTTAAAATGAGTATGTCGTATCATCTATTTAATCTCTAACCTGAACATTTAAACTCCTGGTCGTGCAGGTCAGCCACGTTCTGTCCCTTGAGTTGGTTGGGGGAGAAACAGCGCGTGTACAGAGCCAGCCGCGGCGACCGCCTCAACCAACGCGCCAGCCACGACAAGTGGCAGTCGCAGATGAGATTGTTGTCGCTCAGTCGGAGAGTGCGAAGTCGGAACATGTCCTCAAACAGATCTTTGGAGAGTGACGTTAAGTTGTTGTTGTTCAGTGTGCTGCAAAAATATAAATAAATAGAATTACCATCGTGGATCTGTATTTCTATATAGTCCAGGTGAGATTTCATTTTGGGCTATTTAGTTATTTTATTATTTCCACCGTGCCTTACCACTCACTAATCCGTGCTAAAAATATTTATTTGTATCAAATTTTGGAACAATGTAGAGATGTACCAACATTTGCGTGGAGGGAGAGTGGGAAACCATTTAAGGAAAACCATCCTCAGTACACCCCGGGAATCAAACCCTGACCTCCCCGTCAGCAGGGAACCAGAAAAGATGACTTGACATTTAATCCACGTGTCCTCCAATGAGAGCTCCGAGTCATTTCAGCCCATTTAATTGCGCTATTACCCACTTTGATGTTTGTATAGACTATAATGCATCACTCTCGCAATAGATTAGATTGCTTGTGATGGAATTATTGGAGGTTGAATTGCAGTCCAGTGTACTGCAGATGATATTTTCTAGAAAAAAAAATCACGCTCTCCCTCCACGCAAATGCGAGTACATTAATCTAAATTTTACTTTCCTCACCACCTTAAACGGTTACTAAGACGTGGTCTACAAAAAAAACCTAGGGGTGTAGGGATTAGGAATGTATGTGCATAAATGTGGGTCAAAGGGTTGTTGGATCATTATTTACCATTTCGGGTTGTCCGCAAATTTAAACTAATGCAATGGGGATGTGGTAGGTAGAGTGGTTGAGGAATTGTATTCATCATTTGCGTGGAGGGAGAGTGGGAAACAATTCACAAAGAAAAAACTTATCCCACTGCATCACCACCTCTTCGTCACCGTTAAGCCTTTAGACAAGACGAGATTGACTCCTTTGTCAGCGTGAACACCGGTGTGGGTGTCACATTGTCCAAAGCACAATAAAATCTCGTTCTTAATCTTTTACTGAAAAAAAATAGCTGGTAAAAAGGAAGATGGAAAGAATCCGGTAAGTAATTTGATAAAATATTTCCTACACCTTGTCTTTCTTGAAGAAGGGAGCACTTCATATAACTCTTAATAAAATGGCGTCACCAAAGAGTGGAAAGAATTCCAGTTACTTAGCGCCGTGTAATTGGATATAAAAATGTATTCTCAAGGTATTTTCTTTCGATAGCTCTTGTAGGTAGGTTAGGCACGTCTTTAAGGATTGAATTAGTATCGGGTCTTTAGTTTCACAACTGGAAGGCTTGAGGAAAAGTTAACTTTTTTTTTCCTTCTGCCAGATCATCTATCACGTCTAATGGGGAGATGGATAATGGCGGATGGGGAAGGGGTGGAAGGGAGTTGAAAGGGGGCGGGGAGAATTTATCAACCTCGGAAATCTGGAGAAGGAGATAAATGATACAGGATAGATAGCGCCAGCGTACTCAGTCATCTTGTTTTTCAAATGTGGAAATAGTGCTGTGCTCAGAAAAAAATATAGCGTTAGCTCAGAAAATAATATAATATTTACCATTTTAAAGATTATATTTATGTTTTACAGGAACTTAAAATGAACTTTATGGGCTAATCGCAACAGGGATTTCTTTTTATTGTATGGCAGATATGACCGGGAGGGACTTTCACATTCAGGTTCGGTCGCCTTGTGTAGACTATTAGCCGCTCTGTTGGCACAGTGTTGACCAGGGTACACCATAGGAGGTTGTCTAAACGTACCCACAAGGAGATGGTGTGATGATACACTAGCCCCATGACTTCTTTGGTGCTGACTGACAGATCACAGCTGACTTCTGACAGTCAAAATTTAGGTACATACCTAAATTTTAACTGTCAGAAGTGACAGCTGCTAAACACATGTTTTTACAGATCATTTGGTCCGGCGTAGGTATACATAATTTGGTCTGGTAACGTTTCAAAGCTGTCAGTCAGCACCAAAGAAGCCATGGGGCTACTGTAGTTATTATGATGGTATGGAGCCGCGGTGAGTCTTGACCTAACTTAAGCCTAATTAACCAAAACCTTGTGACCATCGGGATCATTCCCCTTACCAAAGGTAACAGCTAGGAATCGAATCACGAGCCAGGTGCACTGACCACTACACCAAGGGGCCAGTTAGCTGGGATTAAACTTACTTGTATAGTAAGTAAGCTCTGAATCGAATGTACCATGTCATCAAAACCCTCCCCCCCCCATGCAAGCCAAATATATTTATTCCAGTGGTAACTTTTTTATTTGACGTGTTTTGTAAGGCAACTTTCGTAATGTTATCAAGATATCACAATTCCTGACCAAGATTCAAGTGTCAATGCCCTTGTTTCAGTTAGTTTGTAAGTCTATTTCTATGTGTGACTGACTGGCTTTGGTCTCGTATGGTCTAAGGCGTCACTCTTGCATTAAACTGGAGTATGGATTGACGATTATAGGGCGAGTGGGTTCCAACTAACGGAGTGGTGTACTGTGGTTAATTTTTCCTAAATGGTTTTAAATGTTACTTTCGAGTAAATGCAGGTATATTTCAAATTTATTCTACCTTCACCATCCCTATTCCATTAGTGTAAATATGCGGGTATTCTGAACGGCTAGTAAGACGTGGTGCACAAAATTAGAAGAAATTTGCACACATTGTATCCTGATACCCAAATATAACAATCATTGATGATGCTGACTATGAAATGTTGCTTTTCCAAGTTAAGTTATTATATAGAATGTTCCCGGGTTGAACGGCTAAACTTTGAGATGTGGTAGTGGATAAAAAAAAAACTAGTTCAAAATGTATTTAGAAGATCCGATAGTTTTAGCTTAACAGAAAAAACTAAATAAATACAAAATAGGTAGGTATTAAATAAAATATTTATTTTGTTCAAAATGACGGCCTCCAGCTCGAAGACAAGCATTGTACCTACCAATAACATAACCTAAGGCTGACCAACATTGTACGACTTTTGTTTATTCACACGCTTGCGATATCTTTTATCGTAATGATTGAAGGTCATTAACAGGTACTTCATTCTTTTTTTGCTTTAGAGTTCCCCATACAAAAAAAGTCTGATGGCGTTAAATCAGGCGAATGCAGAGACTAACAAGAAAATTAGTATTTATCCATTGCTGAGGACCTCTGCAGAAAAACGTATTTTTATTTAGTTTTTTGCTGTTTGCGTGAAAAGGAAGTTAAAACGAGCATAACTCCAGAACACAAAAGAGTTTGATTTTTGATCCACTACAACTTCTCAAAGTTTAGTCGTTTAACCCGGAAACATACTATATATATCTATATTCCTATTTATGGGCCCAGCCCGTTACTTGGATATTTTAATTCCTAGTTGTAGTTTCAAGTGTTGCCCTTAGTTTAAGCCCAAACCTTTGGGTGTTGCTGTCATAGGTAGTTTAGTTCCTAGGGCCTGTGCTGATATACCTGTGTTTAGATAAGTATACGTTAAACATATATAAAAAAAATATTGTAAAATGTGTTTAATCTAAGTTATTAAAAAACACAAAATAATAATTAAATAGCCACAGACAATTTTGATTAAATTTCGTATCTAAGTAGGCCTACTGTTTAACATTACAAACCAAATCACAATTTTCACTTTCCTATGAACATGACTTTGGGATTATTTTACAACAAAGGACATTTCATATTTTGATCTTATCTGCGCTAATATTTAAGATACGAAATAACTTTCAATAATTTTCTGTAAAAGTGCATATTATTTCAATTATGCTCGTTAGCTGAATGTAATGGGTTTTTTCCCCATCATGTTTCTGTAACAATGTATATTATTTCGTTTCATAGATATTACGAGTTTTAAGTAACTGTACCAATTTTTGGATAAAGGAGAGGGAAAGTCTGTACCGTTTATTTTAATTCTTGATTGATAAAGAACTAGCTAATATGTTTTAGTTTGTATAAAACCTTGTTCCTTTAAAGATTTACAAAAGAAAATAACATTGTTTTTGGAAGTATTTCTGCTGGATATAATTAAGTATACAACTTTGGAGGAAGATGGAAGCTTTTCGGTATAAGTATTAAGGCCACGCCTAACCCCCGATCGCCCAGGATGAGGAAGGTGAATAACTTTTATGGCTACTTGATAAAATCACTCATAATACTTATTCCTAAGTAAACAGGATGGTGAGTGTAGATTGTAGGCCTAATTATTGGATATCAGTAAACTAACTAACTTAAAAGAACAGGATTAGGAGAATAAATAGTAATTTTTGTTGTTATGAGTATCTTACACAATTAAGTATGATGAACAGCGTGGCAAGTGTTCACTTCAGGAAACTACCATCATTCATTTGTTCAATGGTAGTAGAGCCACTTTGTTTAAACTAAACCTTTATCTCTAGCGTGGCCGGATGGGTCTGATCTTACCCCAACATAACGAACGGATCACAGCCAGGCAATCTTACCACCTACATCTACTTGAGGGGTGATTATTTTTGTATTCCTCCCTCTCTATTCCTACATCAACTTATACGTCATAGGAACCTGTTCTGAGGAAGGTCTCAGGACGATAAGGAATCAATTTCCTGACCTGTCTCGGTAGATCTAGTACAGCATCCGTCAACACAACTCTGCTGAGACACCTTCGAGCAAGATGGGCGCCATGGAGGCTCCGAAAACTGTGGGGCAATATGACGCTGGAAACTAGGTCAATATAACACTGGGAACAGTACGATTATTATAATTCTAGAAACAGTGGGGACAATGTTGACGCTGGAAACTGTAGGGGCAACATGACGCTCAAAACAGTGAGGCAATACGGTGATGAAAACAACATAAGCAATTTAGTAATGGAAAAAGTGGACCAAATATGGTGCTAGTAACAGCAAAAGCATTTAAAACAGTGGCAACATGGGGAACACATGATGCTAGAAACATTATGAGAAATAGGGTTATAGAAATAGTATTAGCAATATAATGCTAGAAACAGTAGCAATATGGGCCTAGACACAGTAAGAACAATATGGCGTTAGTAACAACAGTAGGAGCAATACAGTTCTTGAAACAGTGGGGGGAAATGGCGCTGGTAACAATTGGAACAATAAGGTGGTATCAACAACAGGAGAAATACAGTTCTTGAAACAGTGGGGGCAAACGGCGCTGGTAACAATTGTAACAATAAGGTGGTATCAACAACAGGAGAAATACAGTTCTTGAAAAAGTGGGGGGCAAACGGCGCTGGTAACAATTGGAACAATAACGTGGTATCAACAGTAGGAGCAATACGGAGCTGGCAAAAGCAGGACCAATATGACGCTAGGAATATTAGGAGAGATTATTGTGCTAGAAAAAGTAAGGGTAGAATGGTGTTTTCAACAGCAGCAGAAAATGTGGCGCTAGAAAATGTAAGAGCAATCAAGGACGTTGTACACATTAGGAACAATGTGGCGATGAAAAAATTACGAGAAATGTGGCGTTGGTAAAATTAGGAGCAACATAACATTACTAACAATACTAAGTTCTAGGGACTGGGGGCTGTGAATTTAATAGAATTAAGGTCATTCGAGAATAAAAATGTTACTTTACAATTTCAATAAGTGTATAATTATAAGCTATAAACAGTGATTAAATTATGTCAAATCATTACAATTAACGCGTTTTAAGGGGTCAAAGATTACTTTTATGCTTTTACCATACTATTGTTGAGATAAATTAGATGATGTATGGGGCCAAAATTTAATACAACTAGACATTCATATGAGGTATTCCCAAAGAATATTAATACTATAAATATTATTATTTACTATAGTAATATTATTAATATTTATAATATTAATATTCATTGGGAACACCTCATATGAATGTCTAGTTGTACTAAATTTCAGCCCCATAACTCGTGAATTGTATCGATTTTTGATCAGTGAATCACTATATATAACTCATAGTTAATTATACACTTGTTAAAATTGTGCAATAACATTTTTACTATCGAATAACTATAAATGAGTATGAAAATGCTGTACTGATATAATCAATAGCTCAGTAATTGCACATTAAACGATCGAAATAATAATAATTTCTAAAATACCTACTTCATACCAACACCATCCCCCTTTCCTTTAGACCATCCCCCAGTCTCCAAAACCTGCAGTTGACCTCAGAGAAGGTCTTAACAAATATCCCATCCTTATTCTAGTTTTCCAATGTCATACTTACAGGACCTCCAAGTCTCCGAAGCCCCTGATGGCCATCTCGTCGATACAGGTGAGATGGTTGTTGTCCAACTGACTGTGAACAAACATACAAATTCAGCAACACTGCGTACCGGATTCAGGATACACCAGAACTTATAGTAAGATCATGGACGTGCTAAACATTGAGCGACATTTTTACTAAATGATTACTACTATTTTATTGGTTGGTATTGATATTATCTACAAAAAAGGATAACTGAATATTTTATGACTTATGTATACATACGTGAAGTTATTTTTTTAAACTTTTGTGAATTGTAACCGTTAGATAGGCCTAATATCCTTCCTATCATGTACCTGATACACACTAAAAAGACCCCAAGCCACCAAATCAGATATTTATGATACATAAGAATATACAAGATATATTATCCTAAGCTATCAAATCCGCAGTTTAGCGTTTACATTCTATCTTTTACCTTTGGTTGAGAATGGAATCCCGACTTCCAACGTCGTAGATATCTCCACACAAGCGCACATCTAACTCTTCCGAGAAAGCTAGTATTAATTTGTGTGTGTCATATCTGCATCTTACTGCCCGTCTGGTCTATCCGTACTTTGGCACTAATGCGGAAAGGGAGATATCGAGTAGGTTTTAGAAGTGAACGCAAATTGGCATGTAGGAAGAATAAATAACTATTTAAGGAAAATACCTCTAAGTATACCTACTTGGCCCTGATATTCTTGTCATCAGGTAAACCAGAGGAACCCAACGCCTCTGTCCGTGTGACCACTGGTATCACTTTTAAAATTTTTAAAAGATTTAGATCTAAAGGTAGGTAGTACCTAAAATCTATTCCTATTATTAAATGGATTGCCCATTCTATTGCTTACATGCGCTAGATTAAAATTTTATAAGGTCACCATTTATGGGGAGGTTAGGACCGGAATCCCGACCAGGTTCGTAATTTTTATTAGTACGTTCAACGCAAACGCTATCAATGGCTCAATCTACGGTGTTAAAAATGGGAGGGTAGATTAGAGTAAACGCACCCGCATAAGCATGGCGAGGGGATGAGGAAACCACACTGATATACTACTTGTGGTCCCGGTGCAGTTGGCCGAGCTTCGAACCTAAAGCTCCACTGTCATGCCATCGGCAATCCTGTTTTCTTACGATTTTTGCGGGTAAAGTTTCCTAGGGGTAGTTTTTATCAACGTGTATAGGTGACCTGGGGGTCTAGGGGTAAGTTGTCAGACTTCTTTGCTGGGGATCCGGGGTTCAATCTTCGGTCCCGGCACATATTTATCTGATTACCAAACCCTTCCTTCACCTCTGATAAGACGTATATTAATCACAACTTGTGAATGTGGGGAATGCCAGGCCTCCCCCGTGGTTCGGATCCCACGTTAAACTGTAGGTCCTCCAGTTCATCTCACAATCACCCTACTATTACACATTAGCGTAAGTGCGTATAACCCGAACGGGTAGTAAGACGCGGTGCTAATAATAATAATAATAATACTCAACATGTGATTTAAATATTTTGTTTTACCACCCTTTCTCTACGCTAATGAGAATACACTTCCTTTACGCTACCTTCCTCATTTCTCCCTCGTTGAGTCAGTCCTTAATAACTATGGTGGTCTTACCCCCGTTTAAAACCCTCCCTTCACGTAAATGGGGGTACATTCATTCTAAACTCTACCTCTCTCAACCTACCTCATTGGTGTAGTTATAGGCAGATCTTATGGACGAGTACTCGGAAGTGCTGTGAAAGAACTTTTGTTTTCTAGCATAACAGTTTAAAACTAATGAGCATAATTTATATCTAAACACAGTTAAATCCGCACATAATATCTGACATCATTTACAACTAGAGGCCGACTTTAACGCCCGGAATGGTAATTTGGTGTAATAATGCTCTCATAGCCAACTAGTGGCCCCTCTATCACCTCGACCACGTGTTACTACTACCAATCACTCAAAATAGTTGATCGCTTGGGATTGAGTTGGTCTCGATGGCTAAAATAGTAAAAGCTCTTTTTCTTCAATTGAATGTTTTAGTCTAAATATTTTTTATTGAAGTATTCAACGTGCAAATTCAAAACACACAGATAACCTTTTTCTTCTTCTTCACTTCGTCTTACACTACCCGTACGGGCTATATGCATTTAATAAAATTAACAGAATAGTATTTACGAAAGTATAATTTAATGGAAATGTGCTCACATTAGTGTGGATGAAGAATATTAAACAATTTAGGAGAAAATATCCTCAATAAACCCAGTTGGGGCTTTAACCCCAACCTCACTGGCAAAAGATTAGAGCCAGACATTTCATTCGCATGTCCACAAGCCCATCTTTAGAACGTATACGATACAATTCATTTTATAATATCGTATATCATCTTGTATTGTATTTTACTTTTATAAAAATAAACACTGGACATGGCTTCCTTTCATGACAAAATTGAAGCATTTCATCTCACTCTGGTTGGGGAAAAAACCTTTCATTATATAGAGCGAATCTAAAATATATTTATCTAAGAGGGTGAAAAAAAACGATGTTTCCCAGATATTAAATCGTAACATTCACGGTTGACCTGTATATTTTTTAATCAGAGACTTCAAGTAATATCCCCAGGAAACCGCTGTAATAAAAGAATGCAATCAAAACGAGACGAGACGTTCAGTTCAGTCCAGTATTTTAATGAAGGTAAGCATGGAAGGAGGGGGTGGGCGGGTCATACTTGAGGGTTGTATCACTCAGACCACTCAACGTCGCAAGAG